>JAEIFU010003438.1:0-28609 GCA_018904235.1 Lordiphosa stackelbergi | reverse complement strand
TTTTTAGATACTGAATATACTGTAACTAGAGACCTGCACGATTGATTCCGGAATCGTACGATTACGAGTAAAAATAATCGTTGTGTGAGTAAAATGATTATATTTTTTATCTGTGTTACTTTTTGACACGATGCCGAGTAATCATGGCATCGTACGAGTATAATCACCAGCTTACTATATTTGGTTGGAATAAAATAAATTTAGGGATAAAATGATTATTTTCGACTATAGCGAAGAAGTTGCAATCGTTGTTGATTTTCGCATAGCGATAGCTGCGCATGTAGGCACTCACACATAGAACAAACCAATGTATATTTCAGTGGTCCCCAAACATAGCCCCTGGGCGGCAAACACTTGGCAGTTCACATCGAATGCTTGCCGAAGTCATGCACCACTGAGTGTCACATAGAGACAATCACATTTTCCTCTATTCTTAGGGAGCCCTGGTATATTCCAACATCAACTTCGTATGTTCTCTCTCTTCTCTTTCTCTCATCTACCTCTTGCAAAAAGGAACGCAACTACAAATTTGTATGAGTGGTCCTTAACGTAGATTGTGTTGTTGGCGACGAATGGTTTCGTGTCCCAATTAGGGGATATTCGCCCGCTTTAGTTTTATTTCAAATATTAATTTTTGTTCAGAATTTAACAAATTTCAGAAATTAAATGATTATTTTTGATTATAACGATTACGATGCCTACGATGCGACGATGCCTACGATGCCCATTTGACAGCTAGGTAATCGGATAATTTTTACTCATACTCGGCGATGCCAAACATGTTACATTTTTATTTACTCGTGCAGGTCTCTATCGTACGCCTTTAAAGTCCCAAAATAAATCATCTGCATTTAAATAAGGGCATAAATCTGCGAATTTTAACAAAATATATATTTTTAATCATTTAGATTTTATCTTGTTATGGATAGCGACCTATGTTTTTTATTTGGGATTTTTTAGCTGGCTCGAGGTCAATGTTTTTTACGTGCTTATTAAAAACAAACAAACACGAGTTTTTGTTTTTCCAATATATTTCAAACCCGTTCGGGATTCGTCTTCAGGGCTGTAAACAGTATAACACAAAAACAACAATTTATATTACATAATTCTAGGCAAAAATCGTATAAGTGTACATACAAAAAAAGGCACAGCGTCCGCTTAGTCAGCTGTGGAGTTGATAACTAATTTGATTTTTTTGGATCAACGCCCTACGACCAATTTGCTCGATGATAAACTCGCCGTCTTATCACCTATGCAAATATTTGGTCAACATCTTGAAGAATTTGACATCAGACTCCAGATACAATGTTAAAAACACATTTGAATTTAAGGCGCGAATAAATGACTCCCATACACATATGATAAAGAAAATTTATTTCCGTTTAATGTATAATTTTTTAGCCTCCCCACAATTGGGGGTAGATTTGTTTAAATTTTTTTTTTTTTTCTTTTTATTTAATTGAAATGATAGAAACATAGGAACGAAAATGACAAATAATATATTATAATAAAATATTCTCATTAATTAAGAAATTATACATGTATTATAATAATTTTAGTATATTTTTTTATAATGCCGGGATCAGCGGGGGGGGTTACCGTGTCACGTTTCAGCGGCAGAATAAGAACCGCAAATGGCTTGTCACAAAAAACCATGTGTCACAGTAATGAGAACTTTTCAATGTGAACACCCAAGTATAACTCATTTGGCGCCACAGTGTTTCTGTGCCGGAGGGTGGCATGTTTGTGACAACTATTAATTGAACAGCTCGATTCTAATGAGTTAGCTCAAAACTAGCTCATTTCAACTAGTTTTCCTGTGACAAGCATATCGATCAAGTTCGTTTTTAAGTCACACTGTGACCACCTTGTTTGGTTTTTTTCGACTTAAAAATTTTGATATAGGTAATATGCTTCATTTATGGTGTATCGTGTATTTTTTAAATTGTATTTATATTAAATTAAATTTTTATGCGCCAAAAGGCGAAAAGAGCTAGTGGCCTGTGCTGTTGTGGCGTTGTGGGGGGTGCTGGACGAAGATGATGATGAACCCAAGTCAAAGCGCTCTCGCTGGGTCGACAAAATTAATTTGAATCGAAGGGATGAAGGCATTATGACCAATTTTAATGGAGAGTTGTTGTGCGAAGTATTCCGCACAAATTTAAAAATTATGTGCGCATGGATGCAGCATCTTTCGATCAGCTCGTAGATGGGTAACGCCACTTATCAGAAAGCAGACAACAAGTTATCGTGAGTCCATTTCACCTGGCGAAAGACTAACACTGCTCTATTTCACTTCAGGATCCGGCATGACATCTTTCTCATAATAATTCCGGAAACATGCGATGCAATTTAAAAAAGTGTTGAAGACATGTAATTAAAAGTATGTAATTACATATGTTTATTTATTTGATATGTGTACATGGAGGTAGGAGTTGTAGCACTTAAGGTCGAAGCTAGTATCTTTAAGCTCCTCCATTCAATTTGGTCAAATTCATCCAAATGACTTCAATTGACTTAGTTTCAAATTTATGCAAATTGGACAATGTAAAGTCCCGAAGCCTAGACAGTATTCGGTGATACTGCACACATGGCTCAACATGAACTTCATTAACACCTGCTTCTGTAGCGTTAAAATGTTTCGATAAATAAATACAAATACAATTATTTGTTAGTTTATGTGACAGATAGCTCTATGTAGAAGATGTGAAATGGTCCCTTAATGTTACAAAAAAACTAAGTTTTTATAAAAATTTTGTATCAAAGTAGGCAAAATTCTTACTTCAAAATCAACAATTTTGATAAATATTAAAAAAAACAAATTTTATTGATGCCTTAAATGAATTTGTTAAGTCTTATTTTAAATCTTTTTAAGGTTTGTGATAAATCATGAACACGCCAAAGTTGAAAGTTGATTGTCACGAACTCACGATATTTTAAGACGCATAAACTTGTGCATTGTCCATCTCTAGCTGGAAATACATGTTTAAAAAACACTTTTGAAATTCATTTTATATAAATTAGAGTAGACAAAAATAATGGAACATGACTGACTCACACACAAGAGGAGACGAGGGAAGCGGCACCAGCGAAAGCGACGTCCAGGAGGTTGTGGTAGTGCCTAGAATGCGCGCAAGATTGAACGCTATTTATATTCCGCATAGTGCTCATTTTTTGAATGCCATAAGGCAATATCAAAGAGAGCAATTACAGAGGATTAATGATTCTTCATCATCATCATCATCATCAGTATCTATAGAGGAGCCAGAGGAACCTGATGCACCTGCGCTGCCCGTAATAGAAGCAGTTCCGGCAGCAGAGCCCCTAATAGAAGCAGTTCCGGCCGCACCAGAAGCAGTAGAGCCCGTAATAGAAGCAGTTCCGGCAGCACCAGCTCCACCCAGCCCTCCTACCACCTCTCGCCAAGCCCTAGAGGCCATCAATCTGGCCACACCCTCACCAGCCAGGAAACGCAAGCGTCTATCTACTTCACCCAAAACAAAATCACCCCAAGCCAAACCCCCCACCGCTCCGGTACAAATAGATGATGAAGATGATGGTTTAACTTGTCCCATTTGCCTAGACTCTTGGGAAATGAGTGGTGATCATCGTTTGGTCTCTCTAAAATGTGGCCACTTGTTTGGTGAATCCTGCATACGTCGCTGGCTGAATGAGAGTCAACGCCAGTCATCGGTCAAAGTGTGTCCTCAATGCAAAACCAAAGCCGCATATCGTGATATCAGGCATCTGTATGCCAAGCGTCTGCAGGTTTTAGACACTGGCCTTAAGGAACAACTGGAGGCAGAACGACAACGCAGTCTTAACTTAAACACCGAATTGGCCACCATTAGGCTGACACAATCCTTAACCAACGAGAAGCTAGTGAATCTACAAAGAGACTATGATCGCTTAAGGGATTTGGTACGAGCCGGAGCAGCTGGCGGAACTCTGGGAGCCTATTCGGATGAGGCGGGCCAAAAAGGTCTACAAAATTTACCCAGCTTTCGCTTGTATATGGAAAAGAACTTTGAAATCACACGAGAGCCGGGCTGTAGGGTCTTGCACTATAGTCCAAATCATTCGGTGTTGATAGCTTCACAAAAGTCGGCACAAAACTTATTTCCTGGTTGGGGTGTGCGTTTCATAGATCTACCCAGCTTTAAGCCCTCCCAATTTATGCACACTTCTGCTTTGATGATACGTGACATGGCGTTTAATGAGTCCCAGCATGTGTTGGCAGTGGCCAGTCGGGAGACCAAGATTAAACTGTTCGATATACGCACCAAATTGTGTTCGGCCATGTTTTCGGCCCAGGATAAGCAGCTGTGGTCTTGTGCCTTGGATCGCAATGATCGAGAACATTTGGTCTATGCAGGTGACTTGAGGGGAGGCACCTATATCTATGATTTGCGTTTTCCAGAGACTGTGGTCAACGAGTTTCAGGCGCAGGGTACGTTTTTGCTTCAATTTTTAAAGAAAATAACAACTAAATCCTTTTTCTTACAGATAACTTTAGTCCGGTGATACACATAGCCACAGTGCCCGCTAGTAAAGTGTTTCCCAATGGTGGCTTCTTGGTCTGCCAGCTGACTGCCTTGACTTTCTACGAGTGTGGTGACTCAGAGGTGGTCACCCACACTCGCTTACCGGTGGAGGGACCCTTTCTGTCCATGCAATACGATGTAGTCCAGGAGACTTTACTCATCTCTGCTCGTTCCAATCCAAATTGCCCACAATCACGTTTCATTTTGGCCAAACTGGACAAAGTGAATTCTACGCCTGTTCTAAGGATTAAGACCACCATTTATGGCTCTAAGGCCACACCTATAATGACCAGACCCACACAATTGGGCGTAGAGGAGAATACTTTAATCATTGGCTATCTGCAGGATCAAAAGCAATTGATGATGCACGATGTGAGACGAGAGGAGCGTGTCCAAACCATGCCCGTCAATGAGGTGATCTATGACATTTGCCCCGTTGCCACACAGGCTGGCTCCTATTTGGCTGCCCTTACAGACAATAAGTGTCGCATTTACAAGCTCAACAGTTCCAAATGAACCTCAGCAGCAGAGCATGTGAATATTTTCTGTGAAAATGAACTGAAATGAGGCAAAAATGTTTTGTAATCCGTTTCTGTTTTTATTTAAATCTTAATCATTCCTTCTATGTTTCACATTATAATAATACATCAAATAAGTTACCGACATTTCGATATATATATATAGTTTTTTTTTAGCAAGTTTTGATTTCCCACTTCTTATTTTGATTAAATACTATAAAATATTACATATAAAGCTTTAAAATAGAACAAATATGGAAATTCTTCGAAAAATTTGTTGTCTTGTTTCTTGGCCATGTTACAAAAGTACAGTCTCACACAAAGAAAATTTGTTTTGTTTGTTTCCACTAACAATTAGATGTACAAAAGAGTTGGGTCATTGGGTTTGGGTCCTAGCATGGAAAACTATTAAGAAGTAAGATTGAATTTTAAAAAAATGTATTTTTAATTAAGGCCTATGCTCAGCTAAGATAAATTATTGGTTTGGTACTATATTTCACATGAATAGAAACAATTTCACACAAATAAGATGCCTTTTCAAACGTATTCAGATTACAAAGCTGTACAAAATTGTTTCTATTCATCGTACTTAACCAAAAATTTATCTTATCTGAGTATAGGTCTTTAACTTCAATTTATACCTCATCTTCTGATAAAGACACAAAATGTTATTAATTATTACAAACCGGAAATTGAAAATTCTTTATTCCCCTTCAGGTTTGGTTTATTCCAATAAATTCTATGTAAATTATCAGTTGGTATAAAATACATTTTGAAATAAAGCATATTTTTGTAGAAAAACATTATGGTTCCATTTGGAATTGACAACACCTTTTAACTGATTCTACAAGTGATTTGAGTTCAAATGTCCCACTTTTAAATTAACAGCTTTGCAAAGTTAACTTCTAAAGTGATGCTCAGATAAGATAAATTTTAAGTTACAATATTTTACTTAAAACAATAAACAATTTCCTACAAATCAGATGCCTTTTTAAACGTATTCAGATTTCAAAGCTTTACAAATTTGTTTCTATTGTAAGTACAAACTAAAAAGTATCTTATCGAGTATAACTTACAATATGTTAAGTTCCGATTTACTGCCATGTCCCACATAAACTTACATTTTACTCTCTTATTTGTAAGTTTATCTGACACATTACCCTATTTTGAAGATAAGATATCGGTCCTTAGTGTTTATAATATATAAATGACCATTATGACCCAACTATACTCGATTCTACTGTGCGAAATATAAGAACCGAGCTCCGATTTTAGTGTAAAAAAAAATGTTTAATTAAATCTATTTGAATCTGTAAAATGTATATCAAAAAATTACTACATCGTTGGTCATTTTTTGGGTCTGTTCCATAGAATATAAGTTATACATGTACCATAAGCTGAATTTATTTTGATTTTGAGTGTTTAAGCCTCCTTATTCACACTAGGGAATGTCTTTAGAACCATCTTAAGCAAAGCCTACTTACGACGCATGGTATTTAGGTTGTTGATCTGGCTTTTAAAGTGGAAGTAGCTTAAATAAAAGTTTTTAATATACTCAAGCAAATAACTTTTCCACACTTTTAATATACAGACCTGATCGCGTTTCCGAATCCGATTGATCGGAATTAGTGAGTGTTGTAATTTATAAAAAAGTATTAAGGAACTCGACGAATATTTTTGCCATCAAGAGGATCAAATGGTAAGTGGGATTTTTAAGTTAAAAGCCTGACTTATAAGAAGTTAATTGATACCACATCCGATTATTGCCTGCTGATGATGTGTGTGTGCGTGTTCGTGGTTGTCTGATGCACACGAGATCATTCGTCGCCAACAACACAATCTACGCTAAAGACCACTCATACATATTTATTGTTGCGTTCGATTTTACAAGAGGCATAGAAGAGAAAGAAAACATACGAAGTATATCTGGTTTCCAAGAGAGAGGAAAATGTGACTGTGTCTATCGGACACTCAGTGGTGCAAGACTACGGCAAGCATTCGATGTGAGTTGCCAAGTGTGTTTGCCCCCAGGGGCAATCAGTTCACTCACACGACAATTATTTTTAATTTTAATCGTACGATTCCGGAATCAATCGTGCACAGCTTGATGACACAGCGCTTAACTTAAGTTACATTTCAACTATAAGAACAGCCGCCTTACATCGTTCTAAAGTTATTCTAACCATCTTCGTCATGTTGCACAGCATCAGGATTTAGTTCATTTCCTTCAATTTTCGTCTCATTTTTAAACAAAGCTGTCCTAATTCGACATTCTGAATATCATTTCTTCTTGGCTTAAGACTGGCAGGTAACTGCTACTGTGAATGGCCTGGTGGCTGAGAATCATATATATACGCTCTGTTCCCAAGATGCTTACGATGCTTACTTTATTCTTGCTCTTTAGGATAATCCCTGTTGTAAGGAACACGCAGTGTTTTCAACAAGAATTAGCGTTCATTGTAGTACCCAAATGACTTTTCTGTGAACTGTCGATATAAAAGAAAATGTCTTGTAGCACAAATAGCAAAAGGTCTGCTGATGATAGTATCGGAAAGCCCTTAAAACTGTACAATACATTCAATTCACACAGAAAATAAGTATATTTGTAGATGATCCATTGGATCGTTGGATGATCCATTGGATTCGGTGTCCCTTGGACTGGATGGTTAAAATAACGTATAAAATATATTAATAATCAAGAATACAAAACGGGTCCTGAACCGAAACCGAAAGAACCGGCTCGGTTCAGGTTTCTGGAGTCCCTCGAAACGAATCTTTGAAATATTTTAACTACCGAATCTAAACCCAAACCGTACCCAATGGCCTTGTTCAGCAGAAAAACTTGCTCCCTGATCAAGTACAAATTTGCCCTGATCCTTTTGCTGAACTAGAGTGCAAATTTCAAGTATCATGATAGAGGAGCATGTATCGAAGAAATAGTACGCTACTTTAAAGTGATACTGCTCCCACCAACAGTAGTTGTGTATCGATAGGCATACTATAATACTATAATTCTTCTATCGGCCGTTAATAGTCATAATAAATTCTAAAGTATAATTAAACCTAACTGTCACTTCATATATGCAGAATTCATGTTAACACGGATCGCAAATGTGTATACGGCGCCGTTTTGGAACTCGACGCCTCGCGTCGTTGTTGAAAAATGCAGCAACTCGTTCAGCAAAAACTATTTGATGCATAATTTTTTTCTGATACTTGCTCAGGGGTCAATTATTCTGCTGAACACGCCCAATGTATCCATATTAAGGTTCGATTCAAACAATATTTAAGTCCATTTCTGAAAAACCTCGTTAGAGATGCGAAACGCACAGCAAAGCGCCAATCCCACCACGGAGGGTAAGGAAAAATTTTGAAGCGAAGTGGGTCTATTCCATGATATAACTAGCGCGCTCTCTGCACAAAATTTCAGTGCGTAATTGACATTTGATCGAGAAGGTTGTTTGAGCGCACGTATTTTTTGTTATTATCTTGTTTTGCCGACGGGAATTTTAAGGGGTGGGTTTTTTTTCACTGATCGCTTTACTGTTTTTGTTGTTTTAGCATTATTTTTTTTCTACACACATAGGAAATTGTGTGTACGTGCGTCCTTTACTCTCGCGCTTACCCTCCATCTTTCTTTCGCTCTCTCAGCAAAACCGCTTGGTTCACATTGTTCGCTGAATGCCGTACCGTATTAGTTGTATGATGGTCTATCCCCTCCCGTAACGGGAACACGGCCCACCTCCTTTGGAGTACAAAGGCCACCTCCCACCGGGAACAAACGTTCCAAGGAGGACTTCTTGCCTTCAAAAGGACAAACAACCATCAGTAAACTAAAACCTACGTAAATCCTGACCTTTGTACAGGAAAAAGGGCTGCTAGGAGAGTTTTTAACTCAGTAGGGGGGCACAATAGACCAGGATTGGACGCGCCTTGTTCACCAGCATACATCAAACATCATTATAAAAAAAACAACTTGATTGGCTTATCTGACGCTTTGTTGGAATTTTAGGTAAAAATGTATGCGTGAGCTATTTTTTGATTTTAAATGAAGCTTAAATTTTGCGTTTTTCTTATCCATCAAAATCACAAAATACAATCATAAGGACACACATTCGTTCACCGCAACAATCGAACTAGATCCATCGATACTTTTGTCATCGATTTGTGCTGGTGAACACGACCATTGATTCAATCAAAAATATTGTTTTTATACTACAAATCCAATTCGACAAAAATTGTAAGGAAATTGTTCTATTTTGAGTCGGAAACGATTTGTTGGAGAATCATTTCAGTTCCTAAAAAATGAATTTGCATCCCTTTTAGAGGACAAAACGCAAAACAATCTTTAACTTTGCTCAAAATATCTACTAGTTTTTAGTCGTTTTTTCAGTTCTGTTAAAGTTGGTGGAATTCGTGGAATTAGTTCAGTTCAAGTTTTATGTTTTTCCTTCAATTTCCTTGCTTAGTTGTTCCTTTTCAACGTTCCCTAGTGTGAATTTGCCATGTGTTGAAGGCTTAATTTAGTTTAGTTTTAGTAAGACGCAGATCTGTATACTTTTCAAGTATTATTCAATATATTTTGTGTTCGTTTTATTTGTGTGTGTGTCAGTGTGTGTGTGTGTGTTTAAGATGAGAGATAATTCTATATATATCTTATTTTTGTGTGTTTGTTTTAAAGGAGTTTTAGCTTTACTTAAAGAACTTACAACTTAAATTGGTAAAAAGAACTAAATGTACAGTTAATGTATCCAATATCTATATATATGTTTGTATATATATATATATAGAGAGAGAGTGTAAATATATATATAAACACTAGATTCACTTAGGCTAAACTAAACTCAAAACATAAGAATCAAAGAAGTAGTTTTTTAGTTAGAAAAGAGTTAGATAGAGAGCGAGAGAGCGCGGTAGGTAGGGAGTGAGTGAGTGTGAGTGTGTCCTTAATCAATGCGCGCATAACGCGGCACTATATCCTTGCTTATCCAATAATTGCAATGCTCATGATCCTCCTGCGGTTGGGCATCTTGTCCCACATTGATCACACGACGTCGCGGCTCATATGACTGAACCGTGCCATGGGATACATAATAATAGAACAGCTGTTGCATGGCCGATACAAATCGTCGCTGCTCCACTGTATGTGGCTCATAGCGTCCCAATATGGCCTGTACATCGGCATCCACATTGGCCAACTGTTCCGCTCCCTCACCCTGAGTGACCACATAGAAGGGTACACTCGGCTGTAGACGGGCATTGGTTAGGAGAGGGCAGACGGTGCGTATGTCGGTGATAATGGCCACCAAAGAGGTATAATTGGTGGCATTATAGCGCGCTATAACCTCATCGGTCAGACCCAAGGCTCCAATTTGTGAGTTGCTCAAATACTCGCGCACCTCTTCCTGTGTCCAATTCACATGCAGCTCACGCAGCTTGGGTGTATGCGCCTCATGGGCGGTGGCTCCCATCACCAGTAAAGGCTTCTCCACCAATTGGTCACGTTTCCAGGTTTCGGAGGGATGTTGATACAAAATTTCGCCATCCAAAACCAACCACTCATGACGATTGACCGTGGCCAGCTCCTGGGGTTGAGGCAAATCCACCGGAAAATTAAGCCAAGTGTCGGGAGTGGCAGCCCACAAACGTTCACTGGAAGCATCACGCAAACACTCCACATCCTGACAGTCCAAAGTAACCATTAGCTGTTGATTCAATTTCTCCGACTCGGACAAAGGTTTGCCCGGAAAAATGGCCGAAGCGGAGGAAGCCCAGGCGCGTGTATACAAATTTTTAAGCTTATTCGAACTGACCAAAGCCGACACTAAGGTGGCTCCAGCACGATGACCCAATAGAGTCACCGACTTGGGATCACCTCCAAAATGATGAATGTTCAACTGTATCCAATTGAGAGCCGCTATGATGTCGCTGAGAGCATAGTTGCCCGAAGTTGGAGGCCGCGACTCCCGTGTCAACGCATCCAGGGCCAAGAAACCAAAGATACCCAAACGGAAATTGGGACGCACAAAGATGACATCATGAGAGCGAGAATAACGTGCCGAGGGTCTCAATATGCCCGGTGAGGGTCCAGCTAAAGTTTCAGCTCCTATCAACACCACCACGGGCAAAGGATTGGTATATCTCACATGTGGCGTAACCACATCCAAATACAGGCAATCCTCCTCACCCACTGTGCTGCCATTGCCCAATCGTTGAGTGCAAACCACTGTACTATTATGCGTCTGCAGCGTATCATTCCAACAGCCATCAATGCTTTGTATCGGTTCGGCTGGTCGCCATCTAAACTCCTCCACGGGGGCCCGAGCATAGGGTATGCCACGGAAAGCAAATGCTCCATCCTCCTTAACACCTTCCACCGGACCGCAACCAGTCACTGCCAATATATAACGTCCCTCCCTCAAGGGGGGGTGAGGTCAAAGTCTCATGGGTCAGCACATAACCAATCACTGCCAGCAACAGTATGAACAACAAAATGCCAAACACAATCAGGGCATCATCCACACTGCATTTATAGCCACGCAGACGACACCACCAGGCAATGGGACGCTCTTGTTCATCCTCCTCCTCGGCGGCTGCTTTCTTTTCAGCTGCCAATAGTTTCTCATCTTTGAGCTCAGTCTTCAGTTGTTCAGTGTCTGTGCCATTGGTTTTTAGGGGGGCACGATCAACGGTATCCTGATCCTTGAGTGAATCATCCAAAGTTTCCATAGAGGCTAGGCCAGCTTTACCGCCACCCAGACCCAATTCCACATCATCGGCGGATTTCTTTTTTGGCATTATATTGGCTATGGGTAATTTGATGGCATTGAGTAGACCACGCTTCTGTGGAGGATTATCGGGAGAGGTTTCCTCCGACGGGGCAGCTTCGGCGGTGGCTTCTGTAAGAGAAGAAGAAGAAGATTTTTTTAGCAAAAACTTGCTTAAATATGAGACTCTTCTGATTAGAGAATTGCACTGCTAACTTTGCTTGATTTTGTTCTATTCGCTGTTGCCTTCAACATTTGTTTGTTCGACGTCGGGAATTCTGTCTCTTGAAATAGATTTGATAGTAGATTTGATTTGGCTTTGTGCCCATTTAGTAATATTTTATTATTTAAATGAGAAATTGTCGCATAAAAACGACTTGGACAACTTAAAATACTGTGGTCAAGCACAATCTTTGCATGGTATTCGCTTGGGATGGATTACTCCAGTGGTGAACTAGCAGAAAATCTCTACTGAGATGTCTCATTTTGTCACTTACGAGCTCGCTTTAAAAAAATTATATTTTACTCTTGTGCGAAGTGTCCAAACATGTTCACTCACGTAGTCTCAATTTCGTATATTTCGCCTTACAAGCTCTATCAGAAGGGTGCCCAGCTCTGCTCTATGGATAAAACTAAACAAGGTGGCTCACTAACTCTCTGACTACTCTGAGTAGCCAGTAGTAACTGTTTTAAAATGAGATATCCGCAGATGAAGTTTTTGGTTGAGTTAATTAGTGTTTTGATAGGCTTTGTATTGAAATATATTTACTCTCTCGCTTTCTTTGACCCAAATATACGGAGCTCTGAGAGAGCGAGTGAGCCTACCTTGTTGTTTAGTATGCCTTGATCTGAGTAGCCAAATGACGTCTCAAAATGAGAGCATTCAATTCGTGAGTTGGTATGGAGCTTACTCGCGAAATTGTCATATCGATATCATAGTCACGCGATAGACACCCGATAGTCACGAGTTGAGTGATGATTTCGAAGGTGTGAATTTTACACCGTGAAATATATGTAACATGTATGGCGTGGTATGCAAAGAGAAACCAGTGCTGTTGAAGCTCACACATAATCTTGCATTTTGATAACGGCTTGAAAAAAAGCATCTGGGAAAACATAGGTGCTGTCCTTGGAAGGGAAGTTATTTATTAGTAATTACCGAGTTTAATTTTGTTATGCACAATTGTTTGTTTTTTCTTGGAGACCATTGCTTGGGCTTTGTTAAAGGACAGCTTACGCTGCCGAAGTGATAAGCACGCCAAGAGTGGATGCGATAGAGCGCACCCATCGCAAATCAAGAAGACAGCGTTTTCGAGTGGGAGTTAGCTCCACATATGTCCTTTTTGCCATATTTGTCGGCTTATGCATATAAACAAACACGAGTTAATTCTCTATTGTAGAACCTAAAGCTGCTCGTACTTTACTGAGATTCAATTGTGGACGACAGCTATTCCAAATGTCGAATGGATGAGCTGCACAACTTTTCAGTGGTCAGACTTGGAATTTCATTGTCTCCACAAATCGTGGACATCTTCTTATCTATGCCGTTCTATCATTAATACATAAAAACGAGATGTCATTTCTCAAACGGTCGATTCTGCCTGATTCTGCCTATTGGATCAGATTATTGAACAATTAGAACTAGTAAAGTTCCTAGTAAGGATTAACCTAACACTTTCGAGCCCTAAATGCCTTCACTACCGCTCTATTACAAATCACATAAGGCTATTGTGGCCACTATTGCATAATTGGAAGCCACCATAACTATTCGCTGAGATTTGGTTTAAATTTTTAAAATTTTCCCGCCATGTTAAATTTGAAAACGATACAACTAGAGATGGGCGCCTTATTAATCTACGATTATGAATTCAACTCATCGACGAAATTTGGAATATCTGAAGACGGGGCTCAGCTAAGCAGCGATGCCACCAATCAACAACGATAGACCTGCCAAACCAACCGAGAAGTCCGTTTAGCCACACAAAGGCTTAAGAATAACAAAATCACGGCGCTGATGGCTAGCCGCTGAATTGTTTTAGGCAAAGAAATGGTAATGTGCAGCACCAACTTCTTTGCTCTTGGCTTTTTTGTTCAAGGAAAGTATGCCCGATGATTGGAATCTAAGGGATCTTTGCCCAATCTTAAAAAGGAGACCCTGCAGTTTGCGCCTAGTACCGTGGTATCAGTCTTCTTCCCAACGCTTTATCATTTAGATTCAGTCGTATTATTTGTGAACGTCTAAAGCCGCGTTTAAGCACACTGAATTGGACCTTATCAGTGTGGCTTTTTAGACCTGGTAAATCCACCACAGATTAAATATTCACATTACGACAAATCCTGGAAAGACTTATGAGAGAAACATCGAAAATCACCATCTTTTTGTGGATTAAAAACCGCGTTCGCCACACCGACAAGGTCAATGTTTTTTGAAGCTTGTACCCCTTTGGGATACCAAAGTACGTTCGACTTTGCATGATGACGTTGAGACGCACTCAAAGCTTCGTCAAACCAGAGGCGAGGCCAGGTGCGGAAAGACAAATGTTGCAAGCTTGGTGTGAACAACATGGTGCCAGCTCGCACGGAGCAGAATCGAATGGCGGGCATTACCGGCGAAACCGTGAAGCGGTTGTGATATAAATATCGGGTCAAAAAAGAAGATGAAGAAGTGCAGCTTCGTCAAATGCTTGTGACCGAGTGAGAACTGTCTTGGCAATCCATAATTTGATCGAAATGGTAAACGCAAAAAACCAAGATAATACTATCAACATTGAACCAACGAACTTTAAACAAATCCGCAGTTCAGTTATTCCTGAAAAATCATGTATGACTGCTTATAGACGTCTTGACCGCTGAACACTTCTTAACGAAATTTTCACAGTATGTTCATGCCGATTAGGAAAGAGTCAATATCTAAAGTGTGCGAAGCGGTTCAAAAGCGGTTAAATACGATAAAAAAGTGGTTCCAGAGCCATAAATGAGGCTATGAACTCAAAATTAGCCATATCTCAGAGCTATTGAACTTCAAAATTTGGACTGTGTGGTCGGTAAAATGGAGTTGTATATATTACTACATCAGAAACGGTATCCAACCGGTTTTGACCCTGTTCAAAATCTGAACTTGAAATCGTATTTGAAATTGCACATTTTACTGAATCTGGACCAGTATTGAGCTAATATCGTACTGGTTAAAAAGTGATTCAGAGTCATGTCTCAAAAGTTATTTAAGCTGTGGAGCTAAAAATGCACTGGCCTCAAAGCCAAATCTCACTATTTAGTTATACTTATTTAAGCTATGAGCTAGAAATTTGTTCCATAGGTTGATAATATGAATATGTACATTTTATTGGATCAAGACCGGTATCGAACCGGTTCAAAACTGAAATTAACTTGAAGTGTAGAATGTAGTTTGGTTGTGTCTACTTGGATATTTTACTGCTTCAGGTGCGGTATCGAGCCGGTTTGGTATCAGTTCAAAAGTCATATCCAGTTAAAAGTATTTCGGAGCCAAGTATGAGAAATTATTTGAGCTACATATAAACTGAAATCTTGATGATACTAAAAAATCACAACCTTAAAATGGATCGTTTTTAAATAAAAATTGGAGGATTTCAGTACTGAGCTATACTGGAGGGGAAGGTCAGCAGATGAGTCCTCATAGTATTTTGTGTTCGCTAAAACGATATTCAAATATTTAACCATGCATTCGTAGTTAGATCAACCGCAGGGTATTTGCTTGTTTAGCCATTCATTTAAAATAGTTACTGAAATCACTGATTAACTGGAGCTTAATTCACCACTGGTAAATTCGTTTCAGAAGCCTTGTCTTAGAGTTCGTTATATACAATGCTTTAGATTTCAAACAGACTTTAAATTAAAATATTAAAGAAAGTTTTTTAGATGAAAAACTGTTTGGGTTTAGTTTTGTGAGGTCAAACTGGACTATTTTGCAGCTTTCTAATTTGCTTTTGGTTAATGCGTAAGGGAAGAAATAAATTCGAAATACCTTGCATAGTAAATGCTGAGAGCGCAAGAGATTAAATCAGCGGTTGTCAACGAGAGCGAGGACAAAAAGTGAGAGTGTACTGATTGGTTTGGGAAAATAAAGCGGTGTGAATTAGCTTCGAGCTGAACGCATCAAAGGGTAGCCAGTTACTGACTGCTTTCTGTTCCCTTGGCCTCAGCTTCGACAAGCGTTCGGCTCGTATATGTGTAAATAGCGAAATGATTGCGCCCCCTGGGGGAAACCGATGACCATCGCTGGATTAATTGCACGATTCGTTTGGAATTGGTTAAGCAAAAAGCTTGAAAAAACATGAACAAATATTACTTAGGCGATGCGTTTGCCGTGATGGGTTAAGGCAATATGCTTAGGATGATTGCTTTTTTATTCTAACTAGTCTCTGATTCATATCAATCCAGATTATGAAACCTATTCCTAAAAGGGTAAAACTATGGAGAGCAGTTTCGAAAACGAACAGAAACCATTTTTTTTGGCTTAATTGGTGGCAACAAAATTTCTTTTAAAGCATCGTAAGCCAGCTCCAAACGTTGCGAAGGCTCAAGGTTGATAGGATTTAATGAAAAACCTGAGTTTAACTTACCCGACTTGGCATCGGCATCTGTTCCACCAGCTCCATTGACCAATTGTTTCTTTTCCTTATCGGCCGCTGGTTTTCGTACAAAGAAACTGCGCAATCTCTCACCCAAACCGGGACGTGACTTTTGCTGCTGCTGTTGCTCATCTTTACCTTTGGCGGCGTCACCATTTAGTTCCTTATCCTTGTTCTCCTCCTCAGCTTCCTTTTCTAGCAGTTCTCCCTCGGCACCATCACCCTCGGCCTTGGGTTTGTTTTTCATAAAGAAGCCCGGCAATTTGAGACCGCCAATGGGTATCTTTTTGGGCTTCACCTCACGATCTTCATTACTGATCTTCTTGTCCTCTTTAATCTCCACTGGTTTGGCCACATTTTCCGAGGGTATATCAATAATCTCTTCGCCACTTTTGGTTTTGGCTTCTGTGTCCGGCTTGGGTGAGCCCGGTTTGGAGCTTTGCGGACTGGGTGTCTTTTCCTTGGTTTCATCCGATTTTTTGTCCAACATTTTGTCCGTTTCCTTGGGCTCATCTATTGACTCCTGTGGTTGGGCTGCGCTGGTGCTGTCAGTGGGCGGGGTTTCCTTTTCCTCAAGTTCACCCATGATTGTATAAAGTTGATTCTCGCGTTGTTTTAGAGAACTCTAGGAGTAGGCTGTAAGATAAGAGTGGGAAAGAGAGAGGTTAGTTGAGTGAAATGGAGGAAAAGTCAGTTAAGGTTACCTTGACTAGTTCAAACTTTGGCTTTAGTTTCTAATTTTTTGTATTTTTTTTAAGGATCTACGATCTAGGATCTATCACGAACGCTGGTTCAAATGCTTCTAGCTGCCCTGGGCCAAGGGTTCACAACTTTTATAGAAAAAATTTGGCTACCTGAGTAACTAGACGGGCTACCTGGAAAAGCCTGGTTTCAGCTCAGGTAGAGGGACAAGGGAAAATTTTGCTCGAATTTCCTTTTTGACATCCTGGCAGCCGCATGGCATTTACTTTATGTGTTTTTTTTTCGGGGCGGGAAGACCGCAAATTTATTAAGCAGCCGCCAGCTGCGCGTTTCGTGACCCAATCCCAAACGCAATGAAAGGTCCTTGGTACGTGCGCTTCTCAAATGCATTTCACACGTTTTCCATTTTTCCCGAAAAAATTTTAATTAGCGAAAAACTATGAAAGCCATGTTTCTTGGGCTGGAATTCAAGGACAACCTTTAATCATTAGCAGAGACGCCGACGTCAGGCTGTTAGTAAATCACAGTAGCAGCAAATTGAGTCTAAAACTCAACACGACACACTTTGATCACAAAAGAAGTCATGAGAAAATACTTAAAAAACGATATGGGTTGACTTTTTGGCTCCTTTTTTCGAAAAACGTTTTGCAATTAGATTCGCATTTGTGCAAATTGTAAAACTATTCAGTCATTAGAATTAGCCTAAGATTGGGCTTTACATACCTAAGATGAGGAATACATTTAGGGGAATATCTAAAATTTTTAAGCTGTTAATTAACAGAACTGTTTCGAATTCCGAGTAGATTTCTGGATTAGGTCAAAATATAGCGTTGGTTATGCTCTTTGTGGTTTTATTACATTAAGATTACCAGATTATACCAGGTTTGTTCAAAAAGTATCTCGAATTTTGAATTTACGCGGGCTACGTATATTCGATTTTCGATTACGTAGTGGAGTTACATTTTTTTGTTATTTATTAAACATCCTTCTGCTAAATTTAAAAGTTTTGCTTTTTTTTTAGTTTTTGGTTTTTGTTTTATATGATTAGGCTTTTATCTTTATTGTTTTTTTTTAAATGGGGCGTTATGGTTTTTTTCCAAAAGGTTCCTTCTAATTGTTTCGATATTGTGCGACATCTTAAAAATTAATATTTTTTAATGCAATTAAAAAAAAAAAAATAGATTAAAAAAATGAATAATTATTTTTTAAAATAAAATTTATTCCTCTTAAAAACATTACCCAAAAAAAATACATTTAGTTAGTGTAGACCATTAGCATGCATTTGGACATCACATTTGTAGGTCTGTTTACATAGATTTAAAATAATAATGGCCTAAGGGATGAGCCTTGGGAAGGTCTGCGAAGAGGTTACCACTGCCTGATTGCGACCGGTTAGGTATGTTTGCATTAATTTCTCTGCTGTGGTGGAAAAATTATGAACCATTTCTAGTTTTGTGCATAAAATAACGTGATCTACTGTATTAAATGCCTTTCTACAGTCCAGAAGAGTTAGGATAGTAACATGACTTTTGTCAACCTCTCTTCGAATATCTTAAGTCACTTTCAGAATTGCTGTAGTAAAGCTACCCGACTTAAGGCCCGGAATTTTGTGCAAGTACAAAAACTCGCTTTGCACCATAATCACATCGTTGCTTGTGCGCGAATTTTGGCCAAAAACAAGACTCTAGTAATACCGCAGCCACCGTATTTCTCACCTGGCCCCCTGCGACTTTTTCTGATTCCAAAACTAAAGAGGGCCATGAAAAGACTAGCCAATTATAGTACTGAGGCGGTAGGCGACTTCGAAAGTGGAGCCTTTAAAAAGCTTTTGCTTTGACGATTGGAAGGTGGTTCAGAACTTCTAGTCATAGATCTTCTGGACCTTATGGGGCGTATGTGGTCAGGTAAAGCTGCTGATCTGGTTCAACTTGGCGAACCCAGCGTGATCGTGGTTTACTGCGTCTCAAGTCCACTCACACCTCCTCGTGGTGACCACCGGCAACAGTGCAATGCATCCGCAACGCTGCGGGCTAACGTGAGCGGCGACCCGCCCTTCCCTACAGGGTATAATATATAGGGTTAGTGCGTCGGGTTTGGTACCCACCACCGTAAAAAATCTCCACCAATGAAAACTGCGACACTCATGTGTAACCACCAGATGGGTATCTTTGCGATGTCCCAATCTTGAAAAGCTCGCACGAACTCTATATTATTAAAACCAAACACCATATTTTAAAATATGTTTAAAACCAGTTTCCTGTGGTTTTAGAACTGAACTTGAAAGGAAATTTATTTGTAAAAGACAGAATGGAAGGAAACCACTACGAACTAGTCCCAAAAAATGGAGTAACAAGCCACGCGTAGTCGAATATGATTCTAGTAAAGGATCCTGTAGTGGATTAGTTACAGTCATTTGCTATTTCAAAGACTGACGAATCATGAAATCCAAAAAATGAAGCAAATAGGCTGTTCCGTTTTGATTTCGATCAAATCATACAAATAAAATGCAATTTTATGTATGTCTTTAGAAAACTTTAAAGCAAATTGATTTCAAGTTTGACGCTATATCGTAAAAAATGTGTGCAAATTACTTGTTTCAAACTAACAACCAAAACGACCCTCGCGCATCTTTCTGCAAATTTTCGAGATGTTTTCGGAGTTGATGACGAAAACAAATAATTAGTCGAAAGGGGGAATGTCTGAACTATACGGCGGTTGGATAGGACACTCCAATTTCAGCATTCCGGGGGTATGGATTTTACCGGCTGCACCCAACACCTGTGGCCGAGCGTTTTCTGTTGTAATATTTCCTTCTCTTTCCTTTTCTCATGTTTTGGCCAAATACAAGAGCATAACCCTGCCACCGTTAACATTCGATTTTGGCGTAGAAAAGCGCAGCTAAGGCCATAAAGATTGCAAAAGATGCTCAAGGAAGTAGCATACAAACTATGTCGGTTACACTTTAGCGAAACAACTTGTTTGAAAATCTCAATGATGATCGTTGTGCTAGTAAAAAACGCCTTTAAAATCTTTACCAACTTTTTCCCTAGTGTTACAATCGGGCTGAATTATGGTTTATAAATTGGTTCTACAGACAACTGTCGTAGCAATGCCTATCAATTTGTATGTCTGACTTTGAAACGGTCAGAACTCAAGGTTTGTTCAATGTTTGGCTGTGATTTTGAGTTGCCTATATATAACGTTTAACTGCTACTTTCTATTAAAACTTGCACAAGTTGTCCAACTAATAATGATCAAAACGATCAATTTACAAACGCATATCATTTTTATGTATTTGGCAAAATCTTTTGCACCGGCAAAGGCTAGAATGATCAAATCCGGTTGCTCACCACCATAACGCAAATGATCAGTTCCCGTTGTCTAATCATTCATTTAGTGAAGACCGCATAGCAACTCTTCTTGTAAAAACATACTGTCGCTGGGATTGATCGCACATCATTGTTTTCGACATCCAAATTTAAAATGAGTAATGACTGGCGGTAATAGAAACACAGCTCATTATATTTCCTCACAATTTGTATATTCTAAACCAAGCTCTATCGCTTGGCCTACTTAAAATCACTTTTAATCACACATTATCTCTTCCGTCTTTTACAGTGTCAAGCACTTTTAACACATTTTCTTAGATTTTTCCACACAACAAAAATCCAAACTGAAATGCACGCACTTAAAAAAAAAAGAAGGAAAAACGAGGCAAAAATGATGCCAAGTCGCAACCTCTGTCATGTAATTCAACCGAAATACCATTAAAATGTGAACTTTAAGTTCAAATCGTTGCGTGCCATAATCTCCAACGACAATATCATTATCAGTTCAGTTTCAAATTGTTTGGTCAACTGCAATGAAATTGTGCAGTACAGTGGAAATGCGAAGAGCAAATGGAAATAAAATAACAAAAATACAAGTCGACAATGTTGCGTATCGAAAGGGAAAAAAGTGTCACATGGCTAGAAACACGATGAGGAGGAGGAGGAGGGGTGACAAACGCATAGAAATCCAATTGAAGCGGATTTCAAGGCATTACGATGACAACGGAAAGGGGAATGTGGCAATGGCAGGCACCATATGTAAGTGTAAGCTTCCTTGTTATTGGGTCTCTCGTTAACAGAAGCAGGTCAAAGTAATTATAGTTACTCCGTCTGGGGCGGCTTCTTTAACCTCTTCACTCCGTTCTAAGTGACAATTGCAAAAAAAAAAATAAAGAATTGACCAAGTCTATATATAGACAGACATTGCATGGAGTCATCTTTATTGTTAATTAGCTGAGAAATGTGTTAACGACAAAAAAAGAAAAGAACTATCGTCACGCATTTTTTACCCGTTGAGTTGGTGGTGGCATATGGCAACGACAGACTATAATTTGTCTTGGCTCGTAAATTAAATCAAATTTGAAACTTGCGTTTGACATGCGATTTTCCCCACCCCAAATCCTCCGTAGCCTTGTTCTGCTGTTAAGCCAAGAACCAAATACTTTTTATTTGGTTTTAGTACTGAACAGGAAAATTACCGTTAAAGCATAAAAAAGTGACCACAAAATGCTGTTAAACCTATATGAGGATGTACAGTGGAGCAAAGGTTTAAAAAACGAAATAAAAGATTTTCATTTTTTTAAGTTTTGAAATTTTGGGTAAAAGTTAAACTATTTTTGGAAATTATTTGAAAATAAATTTGGCTTGAATTAAATATTATTTATTAGTTTTAGTTGGTGATTCACTGACTGACTGATTGGCAATCTACGCACAGCTTAAACGGTCAGAGATAGAAGGCTGCAATTTGAACAGGAGTTTCCATTTGTGGTCAAAGTCAGCTACTTAGCTTGTAGTGATATAATTCGATATAATTTGTGATTTTATTATCCCATGTTGGAAAATCCGCCCGCAGGATGTGAAAATGCCCGGAAAATTCTGCACACAAAAACTATTTTTCATCCAATTGACCTGAAATCTAGTTTTGTAGAATTCGAGTTAATTTGTAATTTTATTATCCTATGTTGGAAAACTCCCATTCTACATGCAAATAACTATTTTTTCATCCGATTGACTTCAAACTCGGTTTGTAGTGATAGAATTCGAATTCATTTGTGATTTTATTATCCAATATTGGAAAATCCGCCCGCAGGGTGTGGAAATGCCCGGAAAACTCTGCATACAAAAACCTGTTTTTCTTCTGATTGACTTGAAACTCGGTTTGTACTGATAGAATTCGAATTCATTTCTGAATTTTATTATCAAATGTACGAAAAACGTCGTCCTTAGGGTGTGAAAATTCCCGGAAAATTCTGCATGTAAATCACTATTTTTGCATCCGATTGGCTTAAAACTCGGTTTGTCCTGGTAGAATTCGAATTCATTTGTGATTTTATTACCTATGTTGGAAAATCCGCCCGCAGGGTGTGAAAATGCCTGGAAAATTCTACATACAAAAACTATTTTTCATCCGATTCACTTTGAAACTCGGTTTGTGGTGATAGAATTCGAAATCATTTCTAATTTTATTATCTAATGTTGGAAAATCCGCCCCAGGGTGTGAAAATGCCCGGAAAATTCTGCATACAAAAACTATTTTTCATCCGATTGACTTGAAACTCGGTTTGTAGTGATAGAATTCGAATTCATTTGTGATTCTATATTTCAATGTTGGAAAATCCGCCCCAGGGTGTGAAAATGCTCCGGAAAATTCTGCATACAAAAACTATTTTTCATCTGATTGACTTGAAACTCGGTTTGTAGTGGTAGAATTCGAATTCATTTGTGAATTTATTATCCTATGTTGGAAAATCCCCCCCCAGGGTGAGGAAATGCCCGGAAAATTCTGCATACAAAAAACTGTTTTTCATCCGATTGACTTGAAACTCGGTTTGTAGTGATAGAATTTGAATTCATTTGTGATTTTATTATCCAATGTTGGAAAATCCGCCCGCAGGTGTGAAAAATGCCCGGAAAATTCAGCATACAAAAATCTATTTTTCATCCAATTGACATGAAATTCGGTTTGAAAGGATAATATGCCATATAATTTGTGATTTCAGTTTCCAATGTGGGAAAATCCGCCCACAGTGTGTGAAAATGTCCGGAAAACACTGTATGGAAATAACTATTATTCATCATCAGTTTTGGAAACACTCCCAAAAGGTGTGAAAAAGAGGTGCGTTGGAACGTTCAAACCCAATCGTTGTTTTCTAGACGATCTGAATAAAAACTTTGGGCAAATGGGCTTATGTTGAAGGCTTAAATAAGCTTTGTGACCCACTGTACCTTACTTTTAACCCAACCATGAATCAGTCCAAGCTCAAGCAACATATTCATAAAGCATAACCCACAAACTAATCTCCCAAAGCATTAAACATAAAATAGTTTCAACTTAAGTTTTACTAATAAATTTCAAGTTTCTATCTCGGAAATGACAGAAAACACTTTGGGAAGTGCCATGAAATAATGCAATTGCTTTTGTTTCACATATCCCACGAGTGACCACTTTTGTTAGATTAACACAGAACGAGGGAGATTTGTTGCAGTGGAATACATATCACACATAACACACCGACACCCCCAGGGGGAGTGAAAAGGCTAACAAATTTTTAACTGCCAACGAAGACGCAACCTGTGTTCCCTCCTCCTAACGGCTAACAGCAGCGAAGCATGAAATGAAACCAGAGGAAATGACAGCAAAACACAAAGTGGATAAAGCGTAGCGGGGGTGGTAAACAGACATACTTTATGATTGTTCCTCTGTTCTTGACTTGCCTCACGCAAAATTACTAATAAAAAAAAAAGAAAAGAGAAAAAACCCAATGGCGCCAATACTTGCCACCTATTCACCACCAGTTGGCGTGTGTGTGGGCAGTTAGGGTTCACGCGGAGGCGGGGGCAGGGCAAACAATAAAAAAAGAACGTACAACTCACACTGTTTTGACATGTGGACTAAAGAACTTAAACATAGAGAGAGGGAGAGGCGGTCCCGTCCGTGTTGTTTATGCCCAATTAAACAGGATATTAGAAAACTGCAGGACACACGGCAGACAGGCACATTAAAAATCATGATAACGATTAAAACACAAATGTTTGATCATGCCACTGCATAGCAGATGATAGAGTACAGTGGCACAAGATGTGACAAAAAGTAGTGCAAAAAGTCCGTCTGGCGGGAACTCTAGCTATTTTGAAAGTTAAAATTGGTTTATTTTAGCTATCACCAAACTATTGACATCTTCCTAGAATATCAAATAATTACTTTTAATCGATAGTTGCTGTAATAAGAGCAATTAATGTTGCTTTATTATCTCTAACTATAATTTTACTTTACTTGTAAACTACCCAGAGTTTCTGATACAAGGTGGCTTTAAATAGAAACAGCAGTTACCAGAATATTAGAAGAACAATGGATTGAAGCTTAAACTTTGTTTTAACATGGCTGAACCTAAAGAAAAGTTTTAAAGCCCAAAACTTACTTAAACTGTTCAGCTATAAAATCAACCACCCGTACTTCCGATTTCTGCAGCCGCGGTTAAGTGAAATGCAAAATATTAACAAAGTTTGTCTCGTATTTGCAATAAATGCGTTAAAGGTTAAAATTATACCCTCCGAAATAAACATTAATATATTGAAAGAGTTCTTTAACGTTGTAAAACAAGATTTATATTTGGGATACGCATTTGAATAAAAGCTAGGAAAACATTTCATCTGATATTGGAAAAGAAACTCGACTTAAATTCATAGATTTTTTCATAGCATTAATTCAAAAGCTCAAACTGGGGTAAAGCATATGTTTTCAGGTGATTGGCACTCTACAATTTGGCAGACTCTGACAACTTAGGGTAACTCCAAATGATATTTTCGGCGTAACTATCGACTTCCCAAAATTATGAAGTGCTACTTCAATATAATTGCATCGAATATGTTAAATGGAAAATGAATGATAACACGGTCAGTTTTTGGGCCGAAGCTATGAACTATGTAGATGCGGGAGGCAAAATACGATCTTGGCATCAAGCATTATTTGTGCTTAGCCTATTATCCTTGGCATGATCAAACGCAGAGGTTAAGAAGTCAAGGGACTTCGTATATACTTAGTTTAGCCGGATTAAGTGGCACTCCAATTAATTTTGTGGATCAAGCAATCAATCACGTCATAACTTTTAACAACATCCCAACATGGACTAATCACATATCAAAAGCGACCGGTATGGAATGCTGCAGCAGCTCGCAATTTCAAATTCGGCATTACCAGTTCATCTCGTATCTACACTTTTCTATGGAGTAAAATTATTTGGCCACTGCGATTACATAGATTTTCAATAGCTAGATATGTATTTAATAGTAGACGATATGACCACATTTCACACCTAGCTGGTAAGATTTTGGACCTTGGCCGGAAATCGTGGATTAATCTCAAAACTCTTATTTTCATTCAAAAGGTCATCACAAGCAAAGAACCATCTTACCTACACAAGATGCTAAGACCTGCAGCATCGTCAGTGCACAAACTATATTTATGCCCGAGATGGAAGCTATTATGCTCTGAGAGGCAGTTTATAAATAAAAACGAGAAAGGCAACAAGCTAACTTCGATAGTTTTGATACACTTGAAATAGCTTGTCACAACGCACGCAGGGTCCACAAATCCCAAAAGCTGGCCAAAAGTCGAAAAAAAAATATTTTTTTAAGGGTGGAATAGTTGGCATCTAGTTTGTGTTCCTGACTGTTAATAAGGAGGAACTGTCACCACCTGGCTGTCGAACTCCGTTCGTGAGCGTCGACATCCTCCATCGTTTACCCGTTATGCAACGAAAATAACATAACGTTTGAAAGAATCGCGAAAAATTAACCGATTTGGATTCTGAAAAATGGATTCTACTCTAGGAAGTAAGTACAATTTTAATGTATTGCTCAAAATTATTATTAACAATGCATAAAAATAGTGAATCGTTAATAAAAGTAGAGGTTTTTTCTTGGTCACATTCCTGAAAAGTCGTGTTAGAACAAACCATAAGTCAAAACTCCCATCAGATCCCACTCTCAAACAAATAAGAAATTGTTGTTTAGACAATTTTTTAAAACATATTCAAAACTTAGCTGCAGATAGCTGCATATTTAGTCTCGGTGATGATTTTTGTGCCACATTTGTCGTTACATAATATACCTGCTCGACAGCACTCTCCCCCAGTTCACAAAACCAACTTTTTCTAAAGGATTTTGGTCCGCTGAGACGAAAATCGATATGAAAAAAAATCTGTCAAATAGTTATCGAAATATTATCGATAAGCGTGTTTTTCGACGTTACAGCCAAATCAAATACGTTTTCAAAGAAATTACGCCATATTGATTCCGCCATTTTGTTTTCTAAATTTTGACTTCGGATTCGTGATCAGCGACCCGAAAACCCGAGTACAGACTTTCAGCCAAATGAAATTTGTTTTTGAAGAAATTGTCCGCCATATTGGTTCCGCTATTTGGTTTTTCTAAATTTGATTTCAGATTCGAGATCAGCGATCCCAAAGACCCCCGAGTACAGACTTTCAGCAAATCAAATACGTTTTTCGACTTTTGGCCGTCTTTTTGGGATTTGGGACCACTGTGCAACGGTTAGCGACTTCGACCAAACTTCGCAGATCAGCTTAAAAACATTTATTATTACCCATGACGATTTTCGAGAAAACAGTTTTCTCACTAAAACCCATTTTCCGAACGAACATATGGCAGCTACAAGAAGTAGTAATCCGATCCGGTCAGTTCCGACATATTCGCAGCGTGCAGTAAAAAGAAGACTCTGTGCAAAGTTTCATCTCGATAGCTCCAAAAACTGAGGGACTAGTTCGCGTAGAAACAGACAGACAGACGGACGGATGGACAAAGCTTAATCGACTCAGCTCGTCATGCTGATCAAGAATATATATACTTTATGTGGTCGGAGATGATTCCTTCTATGCGTTGGAAACTCTGGGCAAAATTATAAAACACAAAGGGCAAAAAAAATATGGGTATTAAATGTGTATTTATATTTAAATCGAAAAACAAATTAGTTGATTTGAATAGAAAAATGGCATAGTAAAATTAAATATAATACAATCATATCAGTTTTTACTATGCCGTTTTATCCTGAGTGTATGTCATTGGCCGTGTTCACCAGCACAAATCGATGACGAAAAAATCGATGGATCTAGTTCAATTGTTGAGGTGAACGAATGTCAAGTGCAACGCAATTGCTAATTATTTGTGATTTTGGTTAAAGTCAAAACGATAGCATTCACGCATACCATTTTTTACATTACAATTTCATTAAAGCGTTCAACATAAACCAATTAATTTTTTTTGATGGATGGTGTTTGATAAATGCTGGTGAACAAGGCATTGATTGATTAATAATAATAAAACTATTTCAGCTATCTGCTTTGCAGCCACTTCTAGCTATTTCTAGTTATTTTTTTTAATGCCGATCTAGCTTGCTGAGGCCGTGAAAAGCAGGCGGCGCAACAAGTGCAGTGTGCGCGATCGCGATTGACTTGGAACTTTAAAAAAGCAAAGGCAATACATTCAAAGTGAATAACTTAGTCAAAGTTGGTAAGTGGTCTGTAAGCCATTTCAAAGGACTTTCCTATCGACATGAAGATTATTTGGTTGTAATTTAGATTTTGTTGAGGTCTTGCTTTCCTATATTTTAAACATCAGCTGACTATCATATTGCATATAGCTTTCTTTTTCTTAGGTTCTATATGTCAATACATCACATCCTCTTAATTGTAGTTTACAATTTCTTAAGCTTATAAATTACACTTGTGTTTAATTATAATAAAGTTATGAACAGTATGAGCTCTATTTGCTGAACCAGTCTTAAAGAACTAAATGATTTTGCTTACCTAAGAGTCTTAGGCTAAGACCGATTGATTTGAATCAGAGCTGCAACCTCTTTAAAATCAGAAGTTTGCAGAACCTAGGATCAGGTTCGATCCGGGTCTTAGAAACTACTTTTTTTTCTTTTGATATCAAAGATAATGCCCTCGAAAAAACCTCCCTTCTTATGGCCGAAACTAACAAAAATACCCAACAAAAAATATCGAAAAAAATATCGTTCGGCAACCTTAGTGAAAATACAACCCTTTGAAATCTGGCTGAAAATATTTTTTGCTCCGGTTTAGGTTCAATTCGGACTGACAAAAAAATTCTAGTCTTGTTGACTCCAATTTGCAGCCATGATTATGTTCGATAGTTAGCGATTATCACGTCAATAAAACTTATCGATAAAAATATATTAAAATCAGGGCTGAAGAGCAGTTTTTCAATGCAAATCGAACCAAAATTCGAATGTTCGGAAATTGGAGATACGAGATCTTAGGGCGATACTTTTAGTTCGAAAATTAGATGGGCCTATTTGGGCAAATAGTTCGTTTAATATTCAGAATAAACTGTTCGGTTCAAAACCGAAAGAATGAAGGATAGAAAACACACAAGTAG
>JAEIFU010003437.1:0-28629 GCA_018904235.1 Lordiphosa stackelbergi | reverse complement strand
TAACTACAATTCTTGCAATTTTAAAATTATGATTAGTTATTTCTGAGGATTTTTTGCCATAGAACTTCCTCTTAGTAGAACGCCTCAGGAGTAAATTTACCAAAATCAATTAGGGTGTTCACTTTGTTGAGCACATAGGCACTTGGGGAAAAGTGTAAGCATTATTAACAATTTACTCTGAACAAATTGTGCACAGCTTGCCTCGAAGACCCTTTATACTAAACAAGGTAGACCTATGCCTAATTCTTACAGCTTGCCCATATTTTGTCTAGAATAATTGTTGTAAGCAAATTCGCGGACAGTTTTTCATTGCTGTCAACTAAGTAAGCTTCGAGGCTTTCTACGAAAAGGGGTTTAAAAATGTCGATGAGGGTAGGCAGAGTCAGCCTCAATCGATTCCTAAGAAAACGCTGAGAGTGTCTACCAAGTAAGCTGTTTTTATAAACTTTTAAGTTGTGGTAACTGCCCGGACTTCCTACTACGGCATCTTGTATGCGTAGTTTGTGGTCACATACAACTTGCAGTTTTACTGAATAGATACTCGAGAAAAAACTTCATGGTTTTTAGCATGATCTCGCTTCCGTCGATAAACCCAATACAGTGGGGCAACTCATGAAAAGTTCAATTCACAAGTTGCTGACGCTCAGCTTCATAGGGCCAATGTATATACTGCGACATAAGCCGCAAAAATGCTGTGAATATCCTTTTCGTAATCATGGTTAAAGTTCCACCATCAGCGATTCCAAATATTGCACACATTTTTCGAATAGATGCACTGCCTCCAAAGGAGCCCAAATGAAACAACACTATGGCGAGCTGTGAATCAATTGGCATTTGATTTTTGAATCCAGTTGTTGCAAAAACTTCGTCTTCCTTTATTAATTCCAGAAATATTCTGAATTGGTTCCGAGTCACGCGCAAAATTTGCTTAAAACGACGCTTATCAAATAAGGTGAGGATGTTATTTCGCCAACTAATGGTTTTGGACACTTTAGAGATATCTCCTCGACGGCAAGAATATATGCAAGCGATATCGTCCATAAAGCAGTGACAGGCACCGTTCAATTTTCTGTGTATACAAATCGACGTCCATCCTCTGTAGCAGCGGCGTCGATACAGAACACTATGCGAGCGTACACTGCTCTCTTTTGCAATAACAAACATGTGCTAACTGAGAGTGCTCTCGCGTGTCTGAGCGCACACATGCAAAGGCAAAATAAGCATGTGTGTTTTGCCGGACACTGCCATAAAGTCATCCAACAATTCATCCATTGCGAAATTAAGCTGGAACATACATCTGCAAAAGTCGACAACAATTAAACGTGCAGATTATATCAATTCACTTGCTTTCCATTCAAGAAGAATATCTTTAATGCTTTTAGTTGGCATTTTTTATTTATGTAATTTTTTTCTCACCAAATCTCGAAAACATAACAGGCGGAATGTCAAACGTAATTGTGCACAAATTTCGTGCACAGGGGCTGCTCACAATACTAGTCAGGCAAAAGTGCCTCCCAAAGTGAAACCCTAAATATAAAGAGCTACAGTTTATGAGTGATTTGATGAGTGAAGCCGGAAAAGCGAACGTCAAGCCTGTGTTAGGCGAAGACATGTGTTTAGTACCACTCCTTCCAAATCTGGGTCATCACCTCGGGATATTTTCGGTATCCAAAAGAACCTGAAAAATGTGAAAAGGATATTTAGAAAAATTGACATTTTGAATATACATTCTACGGGGATCTTCTTTTCTGTGTACAGATGGGTTCTGTGGCACAATAAAAGAGTAGGTAACAAATGCACTTAATGAAAAATTAACAAAATTAACATCATATTGCAGGTAAAGACGTTAAAATATATTTAATACCAAGGATGGTTGTTTATGGTCTTAATTCCCCCATGGCTCAGCCCATGCGAAAGCTCACGCCCAATAGTTATTGAGCCAAACGAACAAACAACCGAAATGATAGGAAAGAAGGTTTGTTTAAATTAAAATGATAGCAGCAAACAAGTTTGCTCGGTTGAGCGCAAAGCAAGTGTATTCGGGTATTGATCAATTTATGAACGTTTTGCAATCACATGTCCTCTACTATGTGAGCAAACACTTTCGCAGAATCAGAGATTATTACAGTCAGGCTTGACCAACTTTCTTGTTTTTTTTTGCATTTAAAATTTTTATACTCTGTACCGAAGGTACATAGAGTATATTAAGTTTGTGCAAAAGTATGTAACAGGGAGAAGGAATCATTTTCGACCCTATAAAGTATATATATTCTTGATCAGCATCAACAGCCGAGTCGATATAGCCATGTCCGTCCGTCCGTATGAACAAACAGATCTCAGAGATGGTAAGAGATAGAGGTTTGACATGTATGGGACAAATGCTTCTTATACTTGCAGGCAGATCAAGTTTATTTTTCATTTTTGCCACGCCCCTCCAGCGCCCGCAATTTTGAAAAAAGGTCATATCTCTCACAGTTTTGTAGATAGATGACTTGTACTTACTAGAGATAGTTAGTCATTAGAAATATGTATCGTTTTGCCGAAAAAATGATAAGGATCGGATGAGCGGTTCTCAAGTTATTATTTTGGAGGCAATTAAGTTAGCCCCAATTACCCTCCAGCGTTCCAACCAAAAGTAGCTGCAGCAAAGCATTCAGCTACTCGATGTAGTCACAGAGTATATTATAGTCGGGCTTGACCGATCATTTTCTTATTCTCATACCTTAAAATTATTTTCTCGTTTTTTTAATATTTAGGAAAAATGTTCACCAGCCCGCGTAAAAGCGTAAAGCAAAAAGCGTAAACTTCAAAAGTTTACGCCACAACAACAAATCATATAGGAAAAAAATTACGCACTTTTTGCTGCCCTGGGGTATGTTTAAAGAATCAGCGTAAAAGTGTAAAATGTGTAAACAGTTGAAGTGTTGTAAAATTATTCAAAGTATCGACAAAAAATACTAGATATCACGCCATTTCGTGATTTTTCTCTTAAAAATATGCGGTCACACCTACAATAATTAAAATTTTTTGTCAGTTTAACTGCATCTGGCCAGTAAATATATTGAAACATCTTCCTCAAAATAGCTCCTTACACTCTGTCTGTAACATCACCTAGAGAGCCGTCATCACCTACTGTAAACATAGTTGTAGTTTTCCTTATTGACGCAGCTTCTCCAAACTACCCCAAACAGAAAAGTGCTACCTGTAACTCAAGTTCAATTTGGGGTCGAAATGCAGTTCACATAAAGCATGGGGCCGCACGGACCCATTGGTCATTGAAAAATGGTAGCACATTGGTTCGCCAGTTGACTTATTTGGGCACACAGAACTTGGTTCCTCACCGCCAGCATGCAATTGCAGTAAGATCCTCCATAAGGTCGTCTACGACTTCACCGACTGCATCATGGTCCATATCTTAAGTTTTTTTTGTATTCATTTTTCTTCATGCTTCTATTTAGCTTGATTTGTACACCTACAATCAATGCTTTAAAAATACGTATTAAACTTTGACACACACAAGTGACAGAAAAACTCACAGCCTGTCAAAAACAGCTGATTTACACCAAAAATTACGAGGGTAAACCTTTTAGGGGCGCTCAATAGCTGCGTCGCGTAAATTTACACAATTACTCTTTTACGCGGGCTGGTGAACACCCTAATTAAATTACAAAAGTATGGGTGGAAAAAGAAATATGGAACAGGGAGAAGGAATCATTTTTACCGACCCTATAAAAGTATATATATTCTTGATCAGCATCAACAGCCAGAAGAGTCTTCGAATATAAAGCCATATCCTTGATCAGATCAGTCTGTCTGTCGGTTTGCCTTGTCCGTCTGTCCGTCCGTATGAACAAACAGATCTCAGAGATGGTAAGAGATAGAGGTTTGACATGTATGGGACAAATGCTTCTTTTACCTGCAGGCAGATCAAGTTTGTTTCCAATTTTTGCCGCGCCCCCTCCCGCCCCCGCAATTTGGAAAAAACTGATATCTCCCACAGTTTTATAGATTGACGATTCGTACCTTCTAGAGATAGTTAGTCATTAGCAATATGTATCAATTTGCCAAAGAAATGATAAAGATCGGATGAACGGTTCTCAAGCTATGAGCAAAGAAGTGAACTAAGCACCTCCGCTACAACCCTCCCACCCTAAAAAATGTTGCATACTTTTGTGACTTGTGACACTTACAACATATAATAAGCCCATCCAAATCGGTTAAGCGGTTCTTAAGATAAACGAGTTTTTCAATTTATCTATCGGGCCTCATTACTCTTCTCCAATGGGGACTAGGAGACTAAAAATTTAGGATAGCGAGTTTGTCAATGATGGTAATCACATAAGTAAAATTTGTGCTGACACGAGTGGGGGCAGTTTTTGTATGCTTGTTCTGCTATGCCCTTTTTTGCTCTAATTTCAGCTCCTGTTTGGATTTCGGAGTACAATCATCTTGATTCTATTTTTCTTCTCCACTTCCTTCGTGTGTTGAGTTGGGTCGATTTTGGTAAAAATAAACTCAAATCTGATTCTCACGAACTCGTCGCGGCACGCGTCCATCTCAAGTGATATGACTTAACATATCTTGCCAAGCTTTTTGGTCTATGTCTAATAATCTAATTGACAATTTATTGATGGTCTGAAATTCAATACAAGCATTCTTTTTGGTACATTTGAGGGTTACCTTTTGTAATTTCTACGTCTTCTTTGGACGGGGACAGGATGCACACAGCTACACACACGCACACATACACACAGTTGGCGGCGAATAAGGACACAAAAGGAGAGACGACTACAGAACGTATAAATGAAACTCGTTCGGGTGTCTTTCTTTGGCAGTGGAATATGTGTCCAGCAACAGCAATCTTTGCTGCAGATGATTCTTGCACCTGGTGTGGCAGTGGCCAGCTGTTACTCACACACACACACACACACATAAAAGAGCTATCCCTTGATTAGAGAGTTTTCCGCTTGTCCAGGGCTTATCCAGCTTGCTTTAGTTAGGATTCCCTTATTAATCGACAACCTGCCTCAAGAAGAGAAACAATTTCAATTACCATATTAAAGTTGTGACTGAAGTGCGGGTGGTGGAGAAGGGGTTGGGGATGACGATGGGTAATCATCAACTTGAGAAAGAGATGTGGAGTGTGAGTGCGACTGCGGTAACATGGCGGCGGTCATACTAAGTGTGTGTGTGTGTGTGTGTGTGTTTGGGTAAGGTGAATGAACAACATATTATCGAAAAGCCTCAAAGCCAAAAACACACAAGACGTGCGAGAAGGGAGGCGGGAGGCGCAAGGAGTTGGCCGTGTACATAAGTCTTGGTATATACTTATGTAAGCTAGTTGTATTGGAAGGAGATTTGGCCAGGAGCCTGCAGCGGGATGTGGGTGTAAATTACAAAAGCATAAAAGCTCACACTCAGATGGCATAATAACGGCAGATTACGCACACACACATGCACATTCGCTCACAAAGGGAATGTCACGGGCTGTCAAATTCAGTTGCCGGCACAAACACTTGAATTTGGTTCTCGATAATTGTTTCGATAAACGATAACAAGCAAAACTTAACTTCCCCGTCCCCACCCCCTCTCGGCAATTGAAAGCAAATTATGCATAAACACAAGTTGTTGATATATATGTACCTAATGTGCAACATGTCAGTATTGCACATGTGTGTATATAGCATTACATAGGCCAATACATGCGCACATAATGTTATCAGCCCAAAGGACATGCATTTGATTTGCGCAAAGTTGTGTATGTCTGTGTGGGTGCGTATGTTTGTGCGTTTGTGCCGGATGCTGCCACTGTAGCAGAGTTTTGCATATAATTATAAACAGGTCATTGACATTAATAGGGTAGTTAAGACTCATCTGCATCGCTCGGCTGGACAAGAAAACTCAAACTGCCCATAATTTTTAGAGCAAAAAGTCAAGAATGGGTCGGTGGAGTTGCAATCATCAGTAGCTGCAACGAAATGACTTGGTTTTGTTTGTAGTTTTGTGTGCCTGATAGCACACACTTTGCGGCAGAAGGCAAAGGTTTTAAAAAACATGGGACACCTTTTGGCTCTCAGCATATTGTTTACATTGAAGAATGGCGTTAACAGCTGTGCTGCTATTTTCACTTTCGCAATAATTTTGCAATTTAAAACCGGTTTTTAAAACAGCTTCAGTATCATAATGGGGGCATGGTTTAACCTACTTTGACTTTTGGCTATTAATCACTCGTTAGCGTCCTTTGCTCCAGTGCGAATCTGAATGAAGGTTGTCCAAAAAAACCGTGACATAGAAGCATCCTTGAGAATTGGATTCATTTCTAATGACCTCCTCTTTGTTCCCCAGAGAATAGAAGAGGCTGTTAAAGTAAGCTTGTGTTTTACTTGATTTTGAAATCCTGTATGCTGTGACATTCTCCCATATTTACGTCCTCTATTCGATCATTTATTTGATCATCCTTTAAATGGTTTTCTTCTATGCCTTGGTGTCTGAGTACCCAGTATATACGCACAGACTTTGTCTTGCTTAGTTTCTATAGTCTTTCCATTCTGTTTGGAACATTTCTAGAACTGACCACGGACAATTACATAGATCTTATTCCTTTATCTTAATGCACAGTACGATTTCCGCCTGGAATATGCTTAACTAGGAGTCCTAGATATCGCACCCTTGTTCTCCTTTAAAGAAATAGAAAATTTCACATCAAATTTCGTAACCTGTGATAAAATTTGATAATCAAAATGCTAATTTTTTTCCAACACGATCGGAGGAAATGACTAATGCCATTTTTAAGTCGTTTCTCGGGATGTATGCGTATAATTAATTTTTGTGGAAACCACACTGCGGTTCACTGCCCAATTTTAGCGAAATAAAATCTAGATAACGAGCATCGTTTTACAAATTATTGCCTGACGCATTTTCAGAGAAGAAAGGCACAGCCGGAGGTGTACCAGAAAACGCGCTTGCATTTGCAACTATTTTTATGTGAAGTGACATGAAAATGAACATCAACTAGACCAGCGGTGGGCAGCCACATTAGCCCTTCTATAATAGTTAATACTAATGTGTAATCTCTTTACGAATCAAATTTATTACTAAAATTTTGTTTCAGTATTTTCAACATGAGATTATCTTACAGAAATTGATTTTTAAAAATCTGTCATTTTTGTTTGGTAGTCGCTTTCTTTTAGCATTTTCCAAGATCTGATCTTCAATGTCTTCAAAAGCGGAAATATTTTTATTACATAAGAAAAATGTCGAGGTAGTGAATCCAAATTTAGTAGGGCCAGAATATATATTCAGATTAAGCAAAAAAAATGATCCTCAAAGGGATTTGAATTTTCATTCGAAACGATACAATAATGCAATATTCTCGTACGAAATCATTCCAAATCAGGCAAGATCACTGTCGCATTGAATGTACTCGGCATTTATTTAGATTGAACTTTGCAACTTCGAACTTTTATAACATTTGAGATTCATTGAACTGAAACATCAGTAGTGCTTCTGGGTTTTGAATCCTTTTAAACTTTCATGCTTGCTTCCGTTTGGTAGAGCCTTGAAGTACAATCTTGCGGCATCGGCAAATAAATTGAGTTAAAAGCGGCTCATTTCATTATTATTTTTACTGGATTCTCTATGAATCTTTGCGAAGTTAATAGAATTTAGTTTGCAGCAACTCTGACGACCGCTCCAATCTGAAGCATAGTCTTCATTTAGCTTTAAGGCGAACTAGTGTGCCTCAAAAATTTCGTGTAGATAGCGGATTTTGTTAATCTACAATAGTGCTGTCTACAAGTGTACATATGTACTATATATATTCCTTTTCTTGTGAGGATTGGTTACAACACTTCACCTGCATTGTTTTTAATGCTCGAGATGTTGGGGAGCCTTGCTTTATCCTTCGCAGCAAGCATCTTTTGATAATTGTTGCTATTTAGTCATTGAAAATCTAGCTTTTTCTTTAGCTGTTAGAATATGATGTTAAATTCATGCAGGTTTTAATACAAAGTCATCTGTTCATCTATCTGATCAGCTGTAGATTGCTTACAACCGATTAAAATAGTACGCAGAATTTTTAAATTTGATGTATAATGTTTGCATACAAGCGATATTTGCTTATAAGCGATTTGCATACAAGCAATTAAATTCTTATATCAAAGCTTTGAGTAATGCTCTAAAATATTAAACTTTTGCATATAACCGGTATTTGCATACAAGCGGTTCGTCATAGAACCGATATTTTCGTACAGAAATTTTTGCCTTAAAATATATTTAATTTTAAAATAAATTTTTGTTGCGTAGGGAACATGTAAGCAAAAATTCGTCCGCACATAACTATCCGCGTCAACAAGCAGCGCATTGAAGTAATAATAAGAGACTACCTTGTACTTATTGTATCATGGTCTGATACTACTCACGATAAACTAAAATTTCTGTTCATAACCATCGGAAAGCTCCTAGTGCCGTTAACTTGACAGGCACAAACAGCTGATTCATTTCCGATGGAGTGGTAGCAGAAAAAATTGTTTGTAATTTTTCCGACACCCACCCGTAGGAATGTCAGCAGCAAAAGCTCGACAAAAATCATCGATTGGCATAATTTGAAACGAACGGTAAGATTTTGCATTGTCCATGACTTCTACATTTCATATATCCTCCAAAAATCCCTAATTTTTGTCAAAACAATTAAAAAATCAAATGGAATGATGAAGGGTGGTATTTTGGCGTTGAATAGTCACACTGCACCGTACGCCGGCCCACCTATCGGAATAAGTTGTCGATTCCGCTAGCGGACGATTTAGTTTGTCTGAGTACTAAGCTTTAGAAACTAAAATTTTCTAACAATAATGACATAAAAGCTCGTTGCAAAAACCTATTTCATAATGACAGAGGGAAAACCTGTTCATAAAATAAGTTACCTTCAACTTAAAATGGGAGCAAGATGTCAACATTTTTGAGAAAACAAGTTGAAAAAAAGTTTTTGAACTGAGTAAAGTTTTGTACTCAACTCAACCAACACACAGATAAGTATAAGTAGCAATTTAGAAGTCTAGCTTCATAAGTATGTAATGGCGGAATGTGCTAGCACGCGATTCTATTCGTTGTTCGTTAAGTGCAGAAGACCCAGGGTCCAGAGTTCAAGAAAAATTGTTTGTGTGTTTTTTATACCCTTGAAGAGGGTATATTAAAATTGTTCCGATGTTTGTAAGGAAGCATTTCCGACCACATAAAGTATATATATTCTTGATCAGGATGACGAGCTGAGTTGATATAGCCATGTCCGTCTGACCGTCAGCTGGTTCTATGCTATCTCCTCCTCAGGTTTAAAGCTATCGTAAACAAACTTTGCACAAAGTCTTTTGATACAAATACGCTGCACATTTGTCGGAACCGGCCGGATCGGATGACTATCGCAAATAGCTGCCATAGAAACGATCGGTCAAAAAGTAGTTTTAGTAAAAAACTTTTTGTTCTCAATACTATTGCTCCCAATCCTTATATTTATAAGTTTTCTATGCTTTCACAGAATTCAAACTAGATTTATGAAAATCGGTTTGAAAAAAGTCTTAATCGGGGGTGCCACAGAAACCTCTTCCAACCATTCCAATTTTAGTCGCCACAAAATTTCTTTTGGTTGGTTTCAAACCTCTAATGTTTTGTTAGGAGATTTTGCAAAGCTCTTTTCTCACTAGCGCCTTTGTCGAAGTGGCGCCCTCTACATGCTAGGGATTAAGGGATGGAAACTAATAACTCATGTTTAGTGCCAACAAATTTTTAAATTTTATTATATTGGTGGAGAATGCGACTTAAAATTGAATTATTATTTAAAAATGCTCATAAACATATAACAAAATCAAAAATTTCGTTAATCCCCAAATTAACCCACATTAAAATAAGGGGAAATTTTTATGAGAGATTCAGCCCTTTTTTGGAACATCTGGTGTTTCAACTAGATTTTCCAATTAGAAATGAAATCTCTAGAAGTTCGTGGCACCAACGAATTTTTCGAGAGATTAACAACCAACCGTCGCAATCTGTGGCCCCGAATAAGAAAAACTTTTTTGTTTTTAATGCTATCGCTCCCAAACTAGTTACTTAACCATATTATATGCTACCATACAATTCTGTCAATTTTGATCCAAATCGAATGACTATGCTAATATAGCTACCTAGGAACGATCGGTCGAAAAAGTAGTTTTAGTAAGAAACATTTTTTTGTTTTCAATGTAAACGTGTTTATACTTTCCAGTTCTGAATATTATCTGTTTCAACACAATTTTGGAGAGCTTCATCAACATCTGATGAATAAATCGTAAAGCTGCCATATAAAAAACTAGCAGGCATATATCATGCTCCAAGGGAATATAAACATCGGTCGAGCCGAAGTTAGCTTTCCTCTATTTTTCTGAATGACTCAAATGAACAAAGTCGGTTGGAGTAATAGTTGGACATTGAAGTTGGTTGTTTAATGATCATAATCATTTGTAGATTGGGCAGCGCATATACAGCGTTTGTTCATAATAGTGCTTCCCTTCCTTTCGAATCCAAATGGGGTATAACCCGTTCGCTATTCCTTTGAAGTCCCAAAATTAAATGTTCCTAAAAAAGGAACAATAGCAACTCAAATCGTGTTTTTATGTTCTGTGTTGTTCTGCTGAACACGGTCAATGATATCATTTCTTCCATTCCCTTTCATTTCTCAAAATTGATGACAATTGCCTCGAAAAAATAAACTAAAAAGGAGGCGCAATTTTGTTTAAAATATAAATAGGTAAAAATAAGTTGTGTATTTAGCTTTCTGCTGATAATTCAGGGCGAAGACAATGCGTTCGCCCCGAGGAATTGCTTTCCTGAGGGAAATGTCTTTCTTTTTTGGTAAATATTCCAAAAAGTCCACGTAAGTTTCAAAGTGCCGCCTGTTAATTAAAACACACAAAGCAGCTGTTTTTGTCCAGGTGTCAAAAAGATGACGATTTGTCAATGAAAACGGCAAAATTTTGAGAAATGAAAATGATTAGAAATGATGCCAGTGGAAATGGGCTATTAATTTATTTATAAGGCTGGAATGACACTTTCAATTTTTAGGGACAATTTTAGTCACAATTTTTCGTCTAATGTCAAAAGTCGTTGGTGTAAGCGGGTCAGAGCATGCTTGAATATGCCGCAGAATGTATTTGAAGAGGCTGGAGTGATACACAGCAGTAAATTTAGTTTATAAATAAAAAATTGCGACAATAATTGTCTCTAAAAATTGAAAGTGTCATTCCAGCCTTACCAAGCTTTGGCATTTATTAATTTTATGTACCTCCATACAGTTCCACTAATTTTTATCTTGATCGGCTGACTATATCGTAAAGCTGAACTGAAAAATGAATAATTGTATGGGAGGGGGGGAGTAGTTTTTGTCAGATGTTGCTCATCTTGAAATTGTACTTCCGTATGTGGAAAAGAAGTTTCTATTTCAAACAATTTAAATAACAAGTCGATATCTACTAAACTAAGGCTGCAATTGAATTAGGTCCCCATAGATTGGAAAAATCGTACACTTTGAACCGGTAGCTATAGGCTGGCCGGCCATAGTCTAGACATTTAAAACACTAAACCTCTAACATAGGCCAAGCAAATGCATAAAACCGCCTTTCAAATAACGTTGTTCATTGCTTTCTGGATACTGAAAAAGGTCGAAGTATGCCCATCTTACTTACTTTCAAGTGTTTTGTTGTTGTGCCTTAGGCTGCCTTCTCGCTATTCGACACATGAGACATTGATAGTCTAGTAGTCCTGCTTTTTGTTATGTTTTATATTTGAATAGCTTGGCAAATTCATAGAATTTCATGGGGGAATGCAGGCCTACTAGAATATCATGTCTCATGTGTCGAACAAAGTGAAGGCAGCCTTAAAGCCTAAACAATAATTGTAACAAAACGCAATGCTTTGAAAAAGACGCGACCAAAGTTCCAAGTAGTTTAGTCTAGCCCCTGATGATATTTTCAATATCTATCTATAATATTTTTATGTAGATAGGCAAAGAGTAGTAAAAGTAGTAGTCTAGTTAGCCAAGTCTTTTTCATTTAAAAATGGTTAAAAAAGGACCTAATGAAGTATGTAACCGGGAGAAGGAAATATTTCCGACTCCCAAAAGTATTTATATTCTTGATCATAGTCAACAGCAAAGGCGTTATACGGGTGGTCCATCTAGTGTTTGGAATTTGAACTATTTATAATTTGACCTTAAAAACGTCAAATGTCATTCGGAAAGCGACTCATATTTAGTAAAAACTTTGACATTTACGAAATGGGTCGCTGTTCGCTTGAAGAAAGTTGTGGAAATATTAAAAATATATTTCCAAAGTGGTGAGTCCTCGACTCAAACTGTGCGAAATTTGAAAAAAAGCATTTAACAAAAAAAAAAAAACTCAATTGTTGGATCAATTCGTGAAGCGTGTTCTTGAAACTGGAATGTTGGTGGATAAACCAACCCATGTACGTACTCGTCCGGTGCCCTCGATCGAAAACATTGCCAAGTCAGCCGTGGCGGTCAATTGACCGAAATTGTTTTTCATAAATAAATGACATGAACCAACCTTTCCAATAAATGTTCAACCTTTGAAAAATATCGAGCCGTTTTTTATAGTAAAATTTGATTACAATTTTTAAATGGACCACACTGTAGTGGCCGTCTGTGGCCCAGTGGTTAGTGTGCTGGACTGCTGGGCGGGAGGTCGTGGGTTCGATCCCGCCTCTGAACATCTAATAATAAAAGTTTTTTTCTTTCTTTAGAAGAATACCTTTTACACAAACGGTCACCTTCACCAGCTATTGGCGCCAGCTGTGAAGTATCTAGCCATGAAAAAGCAAATTCTCAAACTTTGCCGTTCGGATTCGGCGTTAAACTGTAGGTCCCTTTCTCTTGTGCGAAAAATTTAAGGCACACACGCCAAGAGATTGTGAGAAGCTTGGCTTGGCCCCGTTGGAGGAGCTGTCAGCCAATTTTACATTTACCCTGTAGCATCAGCGTTGCCAAAAGCGCTATATTTCCCCACCAGATAAAGCTGTTTTGCAAGCTGGAAATTATTCAGTTTTACCAGAGCCTGCAGGGTCGACATTGTTTTGCCATTTTAAATTATTCTTGGCCAGTTTTACGAATATATAATAGTCAATATCTAGTGGGAATAATAGCTACTTTTGCTACTATCTGCCAATAGTTAATGTCCTCCTTCAGCTGTGAGATTAGGAAGAGAGGTCGAATCAGCTCTGTACATAAGAGCGATCATTTGGTTTGTTAAAATTTCCAAAAAGCAGTACCCGGTATTTACAACGGACATCAGACCATGAAAAGGGGCTATGTCTTCTCATTCATCTATTACATTGTTTAGTATGTATGCTACAATAATGAATATGGTAAGGTTAGGTTGAGATGGCTAGGGACAGTAAGACTGTTCCTACACTTAGACCAAGATAGGCCCATTGCGATACCACATTATTCCCTATTTAAGCCAGGGGGGGTTCCACCCGACTGAACCATTGTGACGACGTTAAGAATTTTAGTAGAGATGGAATCTCAATAACGGATACTTACGAGAGGTTGAGTAGAAATGGGTGACCAAGAGTTTTGAGTCTGCTTCTACTTAGAGCTGGGCAATGGCAAAGAAGATGTAGTAATGTCTCCTCCTCTTCTTCACATAGGCAACTTCTGCAGAAGTCGTTGAGAGTTACGCCCAAGCCTCCTGAGGCAGTGGCCCCAATCAGAATTGATATGTTTTCTCTACTTTGGCGCAGAAGACTGTTGGTTCGTTTTAGGTTGAACGTTGGCCACGTGAGTTTAGCTACGGCGCAAACCGGAAGGTTGTTCTATCGTTCTGTAGCCAGGCGCCACGTTTCATTCCTTGTAAGTAGTTTAAATGAGGCTAAGGGCGGCATCCCTATCAAGCTCTTATCTGGGAGGAGCTGAATGGTAGTGCCCTGTCTTGCCAGTTTGTTGGCTGACTCGTTTCCCTCAATGTTGCGGTGTCCAGGCATCCAGATGAGTTGGATACGGAGATGCTGAGCAATCGCATTTAAGGATCTAAGGCATTCTGTGGGTGTTTTGGCGTTATTGGTGAGCGAGTCAAGAGCCCTTAGAGCTGCTTGACTATCTGAGTAAAAGTATATGTTCCCTTCATTGATCATGATTTGGCGGCCTCCTGGATGGCAACCAATTCTGCTTGGTACACACTGCAATGATCACAATAATGAATATAATTAACAAATTTGAATACTAAAGGTATACTCCTACAAGCTGATGAAATAAGTCGTATCTTACTTTGCACCCCGATCTCTTCTATATCTCATTCGTTTATTTTCTGTATCATTTCCGTTTGCTATGTTTTCCAAGTTATGCTGTCATTCACATATGCCTTTATTTTTTAGTGCTCTGACATAAAATGCATGGAGAAACGGTATTCTATATATTAAAAGTTGTTCCAATATAATAACACAAGGCAACAAAGTTAGACGCACAATTCTTGAGGATAGTTTATTTTAAAGTTAAGATATAGTAATTTACGATTATACACAAAAAGTCGACACTTTAGGCTGAATATTACTAAAAATCTGTACATAATGGATCGTTTTGTGTTCAGAACACGAAAATCATCTAGAATCACCACCAACCCTTCAATATACTGGACCTTGTTGCCTGGTGTAATTGAAAGTTGTCCTGAAAGAGTCCATGTAGTTCATGGCTTGGTTTAAGTTGAACTCTTTTTAAATCAATTTTGAGCCATCCTTAAGGCGAATCCTCAGCTTCACATTGACTTTAAATACGTAACAAAGTTTAATCTTTTACTTATGCATTTTTTGTCTTCTTCCATGCCCATTCCAGATCACGCCACAGGATCGTCTCTCGCTGCACATTTGTCATGCCTGCATTAGCTATTTGAACTCGTGGCAAAGCTTTAAGAATCGTTGCATTAGCTCACAGTCAAAGCAGCGCCAATGGCTGGATGCCAACAAGAGTAAACTCTTGAGCTATTTGGACTTGAACAGTGCAGAGAATGGCGGCGCCTCCACAGATCATCAGCTGCAGCAGCAGACAGAGAATGAAGCAGCCGCCTCTATTGCCGCCGTCGCCGCTGCCGTTGACTTGGTGGAGAAGCCGGCCTCTACATCATCGGTGGCTGCTGCCAACATACTGGATGGCATACCATCGCTGAAGAAACGCAAATCCCTAACAGTCTATGTGAGTCCAAAACAGCAGCTACAACTGCAGCCAGCAGCAGCAACAACAGCAGCAACAGCAGCCAGAGTGATGGGCGGCGTGGCGGCACAGCAGCAGGCAATGCAAACGCTTTTGCTGCAGGTGCCAGCAACGGCGACAATGGCAAGCTCATCCTCTTCGCAGCAGCGGCAGCATTACCACCAGCCATATCGTAAATATCACCAACATCATCGTCAGCAGCAGCAGCAGGCAAGGGCAGGCAAACAGGGCACGCATCATCATCACCAACAGCAGCAGCATCAGCAGCGACGTGCACGTCAACCGCGTCGTCCAGCTGCTGCTGCTGTTGCTGCTGGTGCTCCTCCTCTGGCGCCTAAAATTAAGCCCAAAATGTTTTTACCCTTGGACATAAACGTGCCGCCGTCCACTGCTGTGCTGGGACACTTGCCATTGTCGTCGTCTTCGTCGCTGCTACTTGACGTCAGCCAGAGCAGCGCATTACCAGAGCCGCTGTCATTGCCGCCACCGCCGCCGCCGCCGTCGTCTCTGGGCCAGGGTGCCAGCGTCGTCTCCGCTTCAACGCCGCTGCTCATGCCGGTGACGCTGCAGAGCGCTGCACAGCAATTGCGCTTTTTCAGACGCTACTCCTATAATGTAATTGTATCGTGCATTCGAAGCGACCTTAAGATGTGCAAATACCTGAATATAGCCAGAAAGAACTCCTTCCCCCACTTGATCCTTTTATACGGGTATTCCAATAGTCGGTGAATTTAGCCCAACGACTATAAGAATTTTTGGTTGAACATCCTAGTCCGTAGTTATTAAGCAAATCCATAACTCATCTAGCAACTGTTTTGCCTGCTCTTCTTCTCCCACCCCTCCAACAGCCGCTGCCCGCCATGCCTATCAAAGACGAGCCCATAGACACGGATGATGACTATCAAATGAAGTCGATAGACGAATCTGACGACATGGTAGACCCCACTATGTTCCTAGAGCGTTCCGAGCATGAGGGCGATGTGCCGCTTATGGTGAGCAAGAAGCCTAAAGGGAAGCCCTCATCTATCTAATCTAATTCCTTTCTCGACAGGCCTCTGACTACGATTACACAGCTCAGCATGGCGTGAATGCTGCCGCTGCGGCTGCTTCGCTTCCACCCAGCGCTGTGGCCAATGTGGCCGCTGCTGGAGACTCAAAGGTGGCCAGCTGTCGCGCATGCAGTCTGCAGTTCTCCACACGCGCCAATGCCCGACGTCATGAACGGAATTTGCATCCGAATCTGTTTCAACTATCAACAGATTCGCCCAATAACACGCCCATTACCAAACCCACACCAGCCTTGGCTGCTGCCTTGGAAATACAGCGAGCTGCCGCTGCCGCCGCCACCGCGGAGGCCAACAGAGCTGCTGTAGCAGCTGGCGGCACCATTTCGGCGCAGAAATATCGCCAGGTGATGATGAATGCATTCATCAAATGCGAGGGCGGCGGCTACGACTACGACAATCCCGAACAGTATCAAGCGCTGTTAAGCCGCGACAAGGTGGAGTTCATTGAGCAGAATGCCGAATTCCTGGAGCAGTACCAGACCATGACATGCCGTTGCTGCAACAAGTTCTTCAGCACCTACAAGAACTTCATGGCCCATGTGCGTAAGAAGTATCCGCTGCTGCCGCGGAACCTTTGCTTTAATTGCCTCAAAATGAACGACTCGAAGGCCTTGTTCATTTCGCATCTGAAGAAGCGCAATTGCATCAATCTGTATCGTGTGCTGAATGCCTTGCGTCAGCCTCCATCCATTGCCGATAACCCACTTCCGGCACCGGCCGCGGCTCCCGCTGCCGCAGTGACCGCTGCCTTGGAAACCAGCGGCCCAGAACGCCCAGAAAAGCTGAGGGCCAAGGAGCTGCTGGTAAACAAGCTGTACGAGTGTAAACTATGTCCCAAGGGCTTTCGCACCAAGCACGAGTTTCGCACCCATGTCTATGACAAGCATGCGGATGTACAGCGCAAGGATAACAACTCCATTCAGTGCAGTTTCTGTGGCCTGGACTTTGCCGATCCGGTGGACAGGCGGCGGCACTACAATAACATGGACTGCATTGTCCGCTTGCGCTGCATGACCTGTGATGCCAAGCTGGAGACCCATCAGCGATTTCTGGACCATGTCTATCAGGATCACTTGGGCGGCATCAGCAGTGACAATGCCTCCACTGTGAGTGGCGGCGCTTTGGCCACCAGAAGCAACAGTGTGGAGCACTCGCCGGGAAAGCGCAGCCTGTTGGGTGCACTGGGCATAGCTGTGGGCAATTCCTCGGCAGATGAATCGCGTAGCAGCAGTGTGGCTCCACCGCCGCTTACTTCTACACCCAAGCCAACGGGTCTGGTGGGTGGTGCAGCTGCTGCCGCAGCAATGGCGGCCGCCAATCGGGAAACACCCAAATCGCAGTATTTCAGCCGGATGCCTCAGGTGTGTCCCATTTGTGGACAACAGTACAACAACTATAATAATGTGCTGCGTCATATGGAATCCAAGCATCCCAACAAACTGCCCGAGACCTACAAGTGTGTAAGATGTGGCCTGGGCTATCCAAGGATCTCATATCTCAGGGAGCACATGATTAATGTGCACGGCGTGGACAAGAACCGGCACTCGGGCGGCTTCGAGTATATAGTGAATGCAGATGCCGTCAAACTGGCCGATGGCAGCACGCCCAATGTTTATACGGGGCGCTATGACTATGTGATGAAGGATTTGATGTCCATAACAAATGGTGGGACACTCGGTAATTAGGCTTAGTGTGTAGCTCGTCCTTTAGCTTCGTCTAACCCCATGCGCTTACTGAAAGAGGCGGTAGCAGCGAGCTACTGCCGCCCCTTTTACTCTGTGCATTATATGTGTGTGGCCTTCTAACCTAATCCATAGCGTGTACCAAGTAGTATATCCTGGCCAGATATCTTTCAACTAAACTCCTTTCCCTCGTATCCATACCTTCTTTCCAGATGACGATGAGGAGGAGAATGGCAGTGTGGCCAAGAAAATGCGCCTGGACGACAGCAGCAACAACAGCAGTCTAGCGGGCGTGGCCAATCAACAAAAGGAGTGTCCCATTTGCAATGCAGTATTCAGCAACAACATTGGCCTCTCGAATCATATGCGCTCGCATTACACCTCGAGTGCCACAACTGCAGCCCTGGCCGCTGCCAATCGCATGACACCCAAATCGTTGACCATAACAGCAGCTCCGCCAGCCACTGAAACCACCAGCAACAACACCTCCGGCGGCAGTGCAGTGACTGCCACTGCAGCAGCAACCGTCGGCACTCCACCCGCCATGGTCAACCAGACACCCCAAGAGCAGGCTGTTTTCCGTCGAAGTCTCGACCAGGCCGCAGACCGTCGCTTCCGTCGTATGCGTTGTCGCATCTGTCAACGTCGCTTTAGCTCGAAGAAATCCTACCGCTATCACATGCTCACCGACCATCAGGTGCAGAATGTTCAGTTCATCAAGTGTCGCCTCTGCAATGCTGAATTTGCCTACGAAAAGGGTCTCAAGGTGCATCTCTTTAAGGTGCATGGCCGGGCCATCAAGGATGAGATGATTATCAAGCAGTTCGAGTGCGAGATTTGCTCTATTGTTTACAGTTCCGAGCTGGAGCTACAGCAGCATAAACGCACTGTGCACAAGATCTCAACGGCAACCACCATTAGCAAAATGGAGCCACAGGAGGATGAGAAGTCAACAGTGGCTGCCGCCGTCGCCACCACCACCGCCATCTCAACGACTCCGCTCTATTGGTATCAATGCAAATATTGTCCATCCAACTTTAATACCAACAAAAAGCTGGCCATACACATCAATTCGCACGACGAGTTTGATTCGAATGATTATTCATGCAAGGATTGCGGCAATGTGTACAGCGGACGGAAGAGTCTCTGGGTAAGTGGTGTTAATTTCAAAGATCAAGTTGTTGAACTCCTAAGACCAAGTTTCTAAGCAATTGAACAAGTGAACAAAAAGGAGCATTTCATTATATTATTTCATTAGTGAGCTTAGCTGGCTCTAGTTCCGAAAAAGTTGCGTTTGTTCACAACTGTAATCAACTTATACATTGTACATCAAAAAGAGCTGGTTGTCCATACGGTACCGTTTCATCATTCTCCCAAATGAATCTTCAGTAGGCTTTCCGCTGCAGAAAACATGGTTTCACTTGCCTTTTCATACAATCAATGCTTTGATCAGTTGGGAACCGCAAAAAGCAATAAAAGTAAAAATACAACAAGCCACGATACTTTCAACTTTTTGATGTTTAATGCTTAAGCTTAAAGCTCAAATTTCTAAGTGCAAAAGCTGAAGCTTTTAAGCAAGCTTAGAACTGGCCGTTAACGGACCTAGAGCCAGCTTAACTCACTAATTAACTGTTAGAAAGGTCGCCAGATAAATTACATATGGGCATTTCCACAGTCGCGTACGGGACAATCATACGCCTTTAAAGTGCAAAAAAATATAGAAGACAAAACGAATTTTTGATTTTGTTTCTATTTTTTGGTAGAATTTTGGTAGCAGTATATTTAGTGCAAAGGGTAGGTTCAGTCGAATTGACGATTAAAATATCCTTTAAAAAATCATGGGATTTATCACGCGACAAAAATGGAAGTCGTTTTCTACTGCATCTAAAAAAAATCATAAATCTGCGAAAGTTAAATAAATATTTTTAAGCAGTTAACTTTTAAATGGAGGGGAATAATGCAGCTTTTTATTAAGTGCAATCATATTTACTTATTTAAATTAGTTTTGTTTTTTATAAGCTTTAATATTATGAAGAACGCGACATTTCTCAAGTGAAATGGACATATCTTCGGTATTCAGGCCAATTTTCTTATAGTAAAGAATCAGAAAAGCTATAAATGAATTATGTTATTTAAAATTTTTTTTTTATGTCATGTTAAGAAAAATCATTTTTTATACCTTTGGATAGGGAATATTAAAATTGTCCAGATGTTTGTAACGCACAGAAGGAAGCATCTCCGACCACATAAAGTATATATATTCTTGATCAGCTTGACGAGCTGAGTTGATATAGCCATGTCCGTCTGTCCGTCTGTTTCTATGCTATCTCCTCCGTCAGTTTTAAAGCTATCGCAACCAAACTTTGCACGAAGTCTTTTGGTACAAATACGCTGCACATTGGCCGGATCGGATGACTATAGCATATAGCTGCCATAGGAACGATCGGTCGAAAAACTAGTTTTAGTTAAAAAACCTTTTTTTCTCAATGCTATTCTCAATCTCCCAACCCTCGGATTTATAAGTTTTCTATGATTTCACATAATTTTACCGAGATTTATCAAAAACGGACAACTATATAGTATAGCTGCCATACAAAAAATAGGTCTGAAAAAAGTTTTAGTGAGAAAAACTATTTTGTTTTCAATGCTATCGCTCCCAAACTTTGTACAGATCAATATTATATACTACCACACAATTCTATCAAGTTTGATTCAAATCGGATGACTATAGCATATTGCTGCCATATATACGATACGAACGATCGGTCCAAAATGTAGTTCTAGTGAGAAAAACTTTTTTGATGAATATATCGTATAGCCATATAACAAACTGGCCGCATATATCATGCTCCAAGGGTATATAAACTTCGGTAGAGCCGAAGTTAGCTTCCCTCTATTTTTATACCCTTGCAAAGGGTATTATAATTTTGCCCAGAAGTTTGCAACGCATAGAAATATTCATTTCCGACCCTATAAACTATATATATTCTTGATCAGGGTGACGAGCTGAGTCGATTGAGCTTTGTCCGTCCGTCTGTCCGTCTGTCTGTCTGTTTCTACGCAAACTAGTCTCTCAGTTTTAAAGCTATCGAGCTGAAACTTTGCACAGAGTCTTCTTTTTACTGCACACTGCTAATATGTCGGAACCGACCGGATCGGATGACTATATCTTATAGCTGCCATAGGAACTATCGGTCGAAAAGTGGGTTTTAATGAGAAAAATTTTTTGTTTTTAATGTTAACGTGTCTCAGTTCAGCGATATTAATATTATACGCTTTTACAAAGATTTGGAAGTTTTGGTCAAAATCGGATGACTATATCTTATAGCTGTCATAGGAACTATCGGTCGAAAAGTGGGTTTTATATAGAAAAATTGTTTGTTTTAATGCTAACGTTCATAAACTCTGATGTATTAAAACATTTGCAAGGGTATAAAAACTTCGGCAAAGACGAAGTTAGCTTTGCCTTCTCGTTTGTGCTGCCAATGTCAATCCTGAACTGCTAAGCCATTCGCTGACTTTAGCTATCGCTGTGTTGCCGGCCCTAGGACAGACCCTTGTGGTACTCCTCCAGTCACGTCATAGCGCACGGGGCCGTGTTCTGTCTCATATATGAGAACTCTGTTTCGGAAATAGTGCCTGCACCATTTTTGGAGGTATGCTGGGACTTCGGCATTGTTCAGTGCATAATACAACTCCATCAGGCCATGTTTAACGCGTTCCTAATGTCCAGCGTTGCCACCAAGCAGTACTTCTTGGCACCTCCTAGCCATCGTTGCTCGTCGATCGCTAGTCTGGCTGTCTCGCAGAGTTTGCCCACAGCATCCAGGGTAGATCGCCTCTTCCGGAATCCAAACTCCATTGGAGACAGAAAGCTCTCAATTGCAGCCTCAATTCTGGTATGGATAAGGCGCTCCAGAATTTTACCGGCAGTGTACCGTACAGAAAGTCCTGTAGGACGATGGCTCGTCCATCGGTTTATCTCCCTTTGGAAGAAGCACCAGTCTCTGTATCTTCCATCGCTCTGGAAACGTTCCTTCCTTCAGGCATGGATTGTACATGCTTGAACTGCTAACTTTAGCACAGCGTTCGGGATTCCGTCTGGGCCAGGCGCCTTCCCGTCCTTCACCCGTTTTGCAGCAGCTGTGCGCGTTTGTGTATGTGCGTGTGTTTGCATGTGTGTCTCAATTGTACAGGGTTTGTTTGAAGACGGACCACCCTGTACATATTCCACTCTCACGGACTCTAAAATAGTTGTAGAATTGCTAGCTTGTGCTGGCATTCATGTAACACATTTAGCAGCCTCCTGCTTATCCAATCTTGCTCTTGCCTTTTGCATCTATTCTATTTGGCATGATGAACGATATTAGCTTGCGGCTGTGTTTCCACAGCGATATTGTTCTCAAGTTTCTGCATAGTTTCCCATAATTGTTTTTTGTTTGAGCAAGCATAGTGAGTTCTTTTCTGAGTTTACCCCAACGATTTCAGGTCAAGGATTAAATTTGGCCAACGACTTGATCGATAACGTCCACGAGTTTGCCTTGAAACCATTTCCTCGCAAATTGTGCTGAATATTTTGGATGATTGCCATATTTTCCTTAGTATTAACTAAGAACTTCGTTCCCATTGAAAGGACTAAGGGATGCAAGGAAACTTTATCAGCAACAATTTGTGGTGACACGACTTTCTTAATTTTGTTTGCAATCGAAATCTCTTCGCGGTTGCTGATGAAATTTCCTTGTATCCCCTGTTCCTTTTAATGGGGTTATGATTTGTGTCGAACTTCTTAGTTCTTTTTGTCCTCGAATCCAATTAGGTTGAGCTCGTTCCAACAGATTGAGGTTCAATATTTATGGTTTCACGATTTCTTGTTGACCACTTATGATACTGCACAGTTCACTCAAAGACTCTAGAACTCTCAAAGATGAGTAAGGGCCATACAAATGAATGTCTGAATGTCTTCTCTATTGTATTAATGAGAATCAATCTCAAATCTATCTACTCCTCAGGTGCATCGCTATAAGAAGCATCCACAAGTGCCGGATCCGGCCGAATGCTCACTCTGCCGCAAGGTGTTCTTTGATCGACAAATGTTGGACAATCATACGCCCACATGCAATCGCAAACCGATTACCTCCACCGGAGCTCATCAACAGCAGCAACCGGATGCCTCACGTAGTGTCGGTGGAGTTGTATTCAGGCACAAGACCGGCGATGATGATGAAGAAGACGATGAGGAGCATATGCCATCGCTACAGCTGGAGGATGGGGAAGGAACGACTGGCAATGCCGTCAACGCCGCCGCCTCCTCATCTAATAGTAACCTCAAGATACGCATACCGGAAGTGGCCTGCACCATTTGTGGCGCCCGTTTCACGGATCAGGAAATGTTCACCAAGCACATACAGAAGCACGAGCAAGAGCTGTATGTGGATAACCCACTGGCTGCCATGTTCGATGATGGACCCGCCGATCCCGGCCAATTCCAGGTGGAACGGCAGAACGAGAATGGGGAATATGCGTGCGATTTGTGCGCCAAGACGTTCCCCCAGGTGATTGCACTTAAAGTGCATCGCAAGTGGCATTTCAGAGGTGATAGCAAGCAGGTGAGCGTTTTTCGGCTTGTGCAGCAAGGAGGAGCGCCCCGCTAAGCCAAAGAAGATAATGAAGACCAGGCAGATGATGAAGATGCTGTTAGGGTGGCTGCTGATGAGCAAATACATAAGCAACCACCTTAGCTGCTGCCTCCGCACCAGTCGCAAAAAACAAAATGACAAATTGGAGTGTTGTCACTCGAAACCCATTACTAATAATCTTTGTTTCTCCTCTTCCCCCCTCTCTGTCTCTCCTCTCGCTCTCTCCCTCTCTTTTCTCTCTAGAACCCCATCGACGGCGAAGCGACACAGTTGACCAACAACAACAACAACTCGGTGAACAGCTCATCGATGCTACATCTGCGCGAACTGCATGCAGTGGGACTGATGCCCAATCAGCAGCTGCAGCAACAACAACAGCAGCAACAGCAGCAGCTCAACTCCAGCTCCAGCCACAACTCCTCGGCGAACAAGTCGCTGAAGCGGAAACGTGAATTGAAATGCGACTACTGCGCCTCCACCTTCATTAGCAACAACAATCTGCGTCGTCACATGTATGAGCTGCACAAGCACGAGGTGAGCCATTTGCCCGAACCACCAGTCATTGTGGTGGATGACCCACTGGCCTGTCGTCGCTGCAATCTGAAATTCGAGACCAAGGAACTGTGGATAGAGCACAAGCTGGGAGATGCCAAGGTTGTGCGTCCATTCTGTCCCTTCCAGTGGGGCTGTGATTTGTGTGGCGAGTACTTGTCGCGCAAGGAGAAGCTCATCAATCACATCAACAATCATCTCAAGGAGGAAGTGATAGTGCCAGTGGCCAGTAGGCCGCAACCAAATAAATTGCCCACACTGGCCGCCCCCGCCACAGCAAATCCAGAAAGCTCAATGAAAATAGAAACAACAGCAGACACGGCTGCAGCAGCAACAGCAACAATAACAGAGGCAGCTGGAGCAGTAGCAGGCGAAGCTAGTCAGTTGGAGGAGACAGTGGCTGCAAATGAGGCGACCATTAAAAAGAAGTCAGAGGAGGATAGTGATCTAGATGAAGATGATAGTTCGGACGATGACGACGATGATGACGACGACGAGGACGAGGACAGTTCAGGTACAGGGGACGAAGATGATGATGACGAGGACGATGACGAAGAAGACGACGACGAGGATGATGACGAAGAGGAAGACGAACCTACGTCCACTAATCAATTAATGCCACTTGAGCACAAGCTGAAATTGAACAATGACGAGCAACTGGTTGAGGTGGAGGATGTGATTAGCTCAGATGCGGATGAGGAAGATGATGAGGAAGATGACGATGAGGAAGACGAGGATGATGATACCGAGGAGGAAATGGCCCCTCCGCCCATAATGAACGGTAAATCCAAACCGACAGCTCAGCAGCAGCAGCAACAACAACAGCAGCAGCAACTGCAAATATTACCAAGCTCCGAGGATGAAGAGGAAGAGATCGGGGTTATACCCATTGAAGATATTATAGAGGAGTATGATGAAGATGATGTGGAGGATGATGGCATTATCGAAGAGATGTCCACATCTGAGAGCGAATCGACCACCACCACATCGCATTCAACGGGTGAGCGGCGTAAAAAAGCAGCAGCGTCATCAGCAGCAGCGACTGATGCTGCTGCTGCCCTGTCTAATAATCCCAGCTTCACGTGTGATCTATGTCAACTTTGTTTTGATTCTCAGGAGCTACTCCAGACACACATCAAAAGTCATTTTCTCAATGGGCCAAAGGTGACGAAGATGAAGACAGTGACGACGACGATGTCGCCGCCGCCACCGACAGTGGAGAGCCACAATAGTAAATCTGCTGAATTGGAGGAGGCCAATTGATTTTAAGTATCATCATCAACAAACACATCCCACCACCACACAATCCCCTCAGCCATCTACATTCATCCATCCAACATCAATTCATCTTCAGAATTTTGCTGGCAATGTACAAAACTAAAAACAAAGAACTTTCATCTCACAAGAACAACAAGAAAAACAAGGCATTCCATCTTCATAACAACAACAACAAATGTTGAGGGAGAGAGAGAGTTAAGAGTATGTGCATGTGTGCGTCACATACTCTGCTGTTAATTGTAAGCCATCTACGGATCTACTATATATATATACCATTTTTTTACGTGTTGAATTAGTTTGTACTACGCGCACACACACACACACACCCCGCGAAAGTTGGAAAGGAAGTAAATTTACATATGTATTTATAAGCAGTCTAAGATTATATTTATAGGAATAGACACACATGCATGCAGCTATGTATGTGTATTACACAGAGCGAGCCACATTTTGGAGCACCTACTCTTTGTTCGCATACCCCCCAAATGATTAAAGTAGCATTGCTAATGGTAACCCTTGCGCTGAGGAGTAGGTTTTGCCTCACCGCTCCCATATACGAGCAGAATGTTATGTGGGAGAGTGAGAGCACAAGAACAGCCAGCATTTTCTGAGTTTTAGGCAGCAGCATAAGGCTTGTGAGGGAAAAATCAACTCTAAAGAGGGAAGAAGACATCGACAAAGTAACATTTCTCAGTTGGGATTGAAATACTTAATCAAAATATTTTTTCAAAGCATAAAAGCATCTTCAAAAATCAAGATTTTTGGCTCGACAAATTTTTTAAGCACTCTAAACGAAAGAGTTTTCTAAGCCATTATTTATTTTTTTTTATCAGAATGTTTCAAGAGAATACGAACAGAGTACATTTTCGGTACATTATTGATTTCTATATAAAACAAATAAATTATTCGATATAGACTAAACCTCCATATATATTTTTTTGTGCTGATCTTACCTACGACGAAATTTGAATTCTAACTACATTTTGTTTGACTCACCTTTTTGAATTTAAAGACATAATTTTAATAGATTTTTTAAAATCTTAAATTTTCATAGAAATTAAAAAAATACACATTTTTTTTAAGCCAGTATGTAGGGAATTTGTGTTGTGAAATCCAAATTTTGAGTTGGGTTTGGAAAATTCAACAATTTCTGGGGTTTGTAGGCTTACAGCAAAATACTGGTTAACTTTAGAAAACAAACATAGAGGTTAGAACCTTTTGACATAAAACTTTGTAAGCTTCAAGCAAGCAGATAACGGAGAACACTTAATTATTTTAAGTTTGGCAAATTATTTGAGCAAAGGGGCGGCTCTTGGCAAATCAACTAACTCCTTAACTTTTCTCTGTAAGCATTTACAGTTACTTCTATCTGCTCTAGGTTAGCGTGCGCAGTGGGTGTGTTGGAACAAAGAGGGGTGTGACACAACTCCATTTTACTCGCTTTACTTTTATACTTAACATACAATTAATTCTCAAGCAAAAGTTTAAGTCGCACCAAAGCCGAGAAGTAAGAAAAGGAACAGAAATTACTGTTTAGATTTAGATTGAATTTTGTTTTTCGTTTTAATACTTTTTTTTTGAAAGCCTAGCTCTGCCCGAGGTTTGAAAAACCTCTTCACATTTTATACCATAACATTTTAAATTATTTAACTTGTCCCCTACCCCCCCAAAAACAAAAACATTATAAGATGGGTTTAACCTGGATTAAACCTTAATTTTTTTTAATGTGTGTACATAACGCAGTAGAGAGCTACTACAGTTTCATTTGAAATATCCTTTGTTTCCCCCCCTCATTTTGATGTAAGCGCGTGGCTTGCACCAGACTTAGGCTTCAGTGATCAGCCGCCACTTTTTGGATGTGACTGGCGGTGGCTAACTGAGTGCTGCTGAAAGATAAGGCTACCTTTTAAAGTACACAAACATCTATAAATAAAGAAATATATGTATAATCCCCCTCCATAACCATAGATTAAGTCAGTTACATATATGTATATGTATTGTATTTAAAACTAAGGGCGAACTTAGGATGCATTTCACCCATACACACACACACACACAGTCACACACTGGAATTACACTTTCGCCTACGATATAATGTTAATTTCAATGTACCATCATCATTTATGGAGACATCTTTGTAACGATTAGACTTTAAGCATTCACCTTATTCTGTAATAACAATTACAAAACTCTAGTTTAAAACGTACAAAATATATTAAATCAAAAAGGAAACACAAAAAAAGGATGCAAACAGAGCACTCTACATATTGTCAACTCTTAAGCAGAAGTCCTTGAAAGAATCAAGCGAAAGAAAATTTAAATAAAACACAAAATGTCTTTACTGTGATGCGCTGAAGGTCCTTTTTATGGTGGGGTGACTGGAATTAAAGAAGCGAGATCAATTTGGAGGAGGGATGCAAACCACTCGGAAATAAGGACTGGTTCGGTTCAGCGGTTCACACAGTTTTTGAACCACTGGTTCGGTTCATTACATGGTTTTTGGGGCCTTACTGAACCGCGGTTATGGTTCGGTTCGGTTCGCTCTTTATTCATTTAACTAACTAAAGAAATATATTTTTGATACAAGTATTTGGATTATTCATGAATCGGGTATGTTCAAAATTTCGACGGCAATTTCCGTATAAACGTTCTCATTTCGTTTTGAAATCCTACAACTCTACATATCAAGTGACGAAAACATCTTCGGTCACTTGATATTGTTTAGAAACTTGGATGGTTTCAAATCAACTAATGAAAGCCAAGCGGATCAATATAAACTGCCTTCCTTTATATGTGAAGTCCTACAAATATGCCCGGCTACTAAATTGGATGACAAAAGTTCAGCGATTTGAAACCGACTGCTCAAGGCCAAGTAGATTTAATACTTCCGTTTTTACTGACCTATGATCTAGTAGCCGACCTTATTCTTATCATTTCTTATATAAAGACCAGATTCATAGGAAAATCTCTCGAGGTTTCTGGAACCTACCCATTTTTAATAAACTCAAAGGTTCACATTTCCATTTGGTTAGTTTTATTATACTTGTATATGCGGTTTTCAAAACAACAGGGATTAAATAGATCGTAAAAGACTTAAATTAACTTCAATATAATGGAATTTTAGTTAAAACTTAAAAATAATATATCTTCTAGTATATTTTCATCAATATTGG
>JAEIFU010003436.1:0-28633 GCA_018904235.1 Lordiphosa stackelbergi | reverse complement strand
AGAAATGGTAGCATATTGGGCACACAGAACTTGGTATCTCGCCGACAGCATGCAATTGCAGTAAGATCCTCCATAAGTTTGTCCATCACTTCATCGACAGAATCATGATCCATACGTAAAGATTTTATATGTATTCATATTTTTTCATGCTCGTACTTAGCTTGATTTATACACCACCCATCAATGCATTATATTTCATGAAGCGCTGGTCTATTTTTCGCTTAAACAGTGCTTCTTGTACACTTTCTCTGTTTTATTTTGATTTACATTTTTCGTATCAAGCTTTGACTCTCAAGTGACAGCAAAATTCACAGCAAAACTGGTTTACGCCAAAAATTACGAGGGTAAACAGGGGAGGTCAGCTCAAAAGCGTAGCAAAATACAATTTTAGACAGAACATTGTTAAACTATAAATAAACCCCAAAAAAAAAGAGATGAAGTAAACCCTGCTTCAATTTCTTGTGTACTTCTCGCACCACCCTCGCTAATGTAGAGCATTTCTGCTATTTTCACGAGCGAATTAGCACCCGCTAGAAAATTAACTGAAAATATTTACGTATAAAAACAAAATCATTTTAATTTGGATGCGTGCCAATTAAAATGCATAAACTCCTCCACCTGTCCTCCCGCTGTCCTGCCTATTGAGGCCATATCTATGCTAGTGCTCCCTCTCCCGCCTCTGTTGTTGTTGTTGTTGTTGCTTTGGGGGGCCTTTGCATATTTGAAATGTTCATTTGCAGAAAAAAAAAAAAACAACAACAACCGGCGCGTGATTATTACTCATTTAACGACGCCGACGTCGACGTTGACGTCGACTTCTTTGCGTCACAGGCGCCTTCCCCTCCCTAACAGGGGCGGGGCGGATAGGGGCTTTGGGCTGCCACTCAAAGCTCTGTATTTCACAGATACCGTTAGTCCCGTTGCTTTGCGGTCCGGTCCGGTCCGTTGGTGTCCAGTAACACTTATCTACATGCATAATATTTTTGTTTTCTTTTAGTTTTCTTTTTTTTCGCGTTAATTTGTCTAAATAATTAACGACAAATCGGGCGACGAAACTACGAGAGAAGTCTACGTGCACCCAGAGGCGTAGCCATAAAGACTTTGTGTACTTCGACTCACTGACCCGCCCATATTTTATCTTTTCCCCTTTAGTTGTACTTTTCTATTGAACTTTTTGGCAAATCAAATGTTTGGCATCAAATTTATATGGCATATTTAGCGGCTTTATGTTTGGGGCGTTGAATGGGACGACAAGACGAATCGAAATCACATTTAATAATCTTGGCAAAACTGTCAAAAGCAAAAGCTACCAAAACGGAAAATTGCTTGAGGTTTGACTCGTGTGTGGGCAATTTGCTAGAGATGTGACGTCAGTTGACAACGATTAGCTGGGTGACAAAATTGTCAAAGTGCATTTTAAAAGGCGCTCAGGATGTCAGAACAGTTCTGGAATCTTTTAGATCAGCAACAACAACTACAAACAGAATTGGAATTGTCTTGCATTTTGATGGGTTTTCGAATAACGGGCCGGGCTAAGGGCGTAAAGAGCCACTAAGTGCTCATTGCTCTTCTGAATGCTGAAGGTCAAGCTGAACTTTTCTATATTTTGTACCTGCCGAAGTTTGTACATAAGTGATAAGGTTTCAATGTGGCGCCACACAAACTGTGTAAAGTTTTATTAATCGTCGCTGTGAAGCCACACAAGCCATATGAGGTACTAACCAACGTCAAGTGGCGCCAAACGAACTGTGTGGATTACTACCCATCGCCGCTGTGGAGGCACATGAACTAAGTGAAGTACCTCCTATCCCCGCTGTGGCGCCAAAGGAATTGTGTGATGTACTATCCATTGCCCTTGTGGCTTCAGACTAACTGTGTGAAGGACTGCTCAGCACAAGTGTGTGTATCAGATACCTCCAAAGTGCACCCAAATTTCGATCAAGGTAGCGCAATACTCCGACACACATGAAACGATCTGAACTAGCGAGCTCGTTTCTCTCACTCGTTAAGGCTCGCGGCTCAACGAGCTTCATGCCAGCCACGGAAGAGTCTGGAGCGAGCCATTCAAAAAATCTTACGTTCTTGTATTTACATCTCACAAGATGTTGTCTTTTTGCCTACTTATGACAATTGTTTTACTCTGTACGAGCATTGCTCGTGACAGCTCGCAGTAGATCTTTGATTTCGCTCACGGCGACTAGTGGCTGAAGCTACGAGTCAACGCGAGTATTTGTACTAGGCAATACACGAGCTCGAACATACAGTTTTTTGCATTTTTCCTTTGTGTTTTTGAGCAGGGCATAATCCCGAAACGAATTTCGGTTCCGGTTCCGATACCAGTACGTCCCGAAAATATTTGGGTTAAAAAGTTCCATTTTGGTTTTCAATTAATTTCTTGATACGGTACCCACATTTTTATTTCGGTATACCGGTACGTACCGGTACGCACCGATAAAAGTAATAGTTATTTTTAATACTGAAAAAAACTAAATTCTGAGATAAATCTAAATCATTTTATTCCTGTTTAATGTGGTTTAGTCTATGCAACTTTTTAGCGGATTTATTTTATATTTAACGCCAGAGAATAGGCGTTGTACGCTTACCTGCGTAGCTGGAACAGAAAGAGCGACTTTTGAAATCGCACACAATTCCGGGAACTTTGTAGAGGATTATTACCAATAATCAAAATCAATATGCCTTAACTTCGTCGGCGCATTTAAAAGAAGCAGAATTTGAACTGCAGTTCATTATGCAGTGATTGATCAGCAAACGACAAAATTTGTGCACAAATATTATGTAAAAGATCGATACAAGTATTTTTTTGCTCAGTACCTAGCGTTACGTTAGACCTAGGGTCCAAAAATATTGCACATAGAAAATCATTGTTTTCAAAAAGGGATTACTCTCGCTTTTCTATTTCCTGAAAAAACGATTTCGCAAGAGAGAGCGAATTTTTTGATATTTCCAATTTGCAGTGAATCCAAATGGAATAAAATTCGCCCAAAACTAGATTTTCGGCTTTAAGTTTAGTTGTGTCCGCCTCCGCTGATTCTAATATGCGCACAACTTCGCGAAATGAGTCCCACACTTTCCGGTTCAAAAGAAAGTCCTTATCTGCAGCCGCAAAATTGGAGCAAGAGTTGAAGACGTCTTCCGCCAGCAAATATTTTGGTATCCTGTAGATTGAGCTCCAACACGTGGGGCATTCGATGGGTGCTTAAATGTTATGACTCCTAAAAAGTTGAAAGAAATCTGGCATCGTGTAAAGGTCGTTTTATGATTGCTTTTTTGCATTACAAATGTCTGACTAAAACTACGATGCGCTCTGCAAAGGTAAAAAACCCGAAACTGTACCGGTACCAACGTTTCGGTTTCGTTCCGGTTATATCGGTTCCAATAATAACGGTAAACGGTTTTCGGTTCCCAAAAAAAATTTGTTTCGATTCCGGTTCCGGTTCCGGTACGCGATTTGAAACGGTTTATTTCGGTAAACGGTTCCGGTTTCGGTTCCGGTATTATGCCCTGGTTTTGAGTTTACTTGTATCGCATTTGTAGCAGGGGTTAGCGAGCTTGCTCGTGACAGCTGGCTAGAGTTCTCTGGTGGGCATTTAAGTTTTAAATATTATACACCGAGAAAAAAGGTATTATTTCATATCAAATTTAAGCCGATATGAAAAAATGTCAAATTGATATGTTAAAAATTTCAAATCGATATTTTTTAGTGCTTATCATTTTGAAACTATTTATAATATCAATTTACGTGAATGATATTATTTTGGATCACAAAGATATAATTTTCTTGTCAAAATGAAATGAAAATATTGATATTTTTGTAAAGTTCATTTTAATCAGGTGAATATCAGCATGAATTTGGTTTTTTTTTTCTCTGTGTACTAACCCTATTTGTGTCAGCTTCTTAGACTCCCTTAATTAATATTTTTTAAAGCCCAGCAAATCATCTAGTGGCCCTGATGAATGAGACCAGTTTCCTGCTAAACGAATTTTCTGTGGAACACAGCTTATAAATAGATACTAAAGATAGATACTTTCACTTATTCCCTACCCTTTAGCATGGCTTCGTTTTGAAATCAGTGCTTTAAACAATACTGATTTGAAAGCTTGCCCCTCAGTCAAGTCTTATTGTCACGTCTGAAGTTCAGTACTTAATCAGAAGCTCATGATTGTGTGAAATAACATCCCCGACATTGAATAAACTAAACTTTATCAGGAAATTGGTGCACTAAAGTGTACAAACTGAAATTCTTTTCCAGAAATTCTTTTCTGGCATCAAATTTTATAACATAAGAAGTCATTAATTTGATACTAAACCACAATAGACAGCCACATTTGAAACTTTTACGCACTTGCTATCGCCAATTGTCCGCAAGGAGAGCATTAAGATAATATTTTTTTTCTTTATTGTGGTTTTGCTTATTGTTGTAAGCTGACGTTAAGCAAAGTCATCGTCATGAGTTTTTGATGATGAAATAGGAACTGCTACAGTAACCTAAAGAAATGTTTGTAGACTTAAATCAGTTTTCTTGGACACAAGTTGATCTTTCATATAAACAGTTTTCCATTGAATTCTCTGATTTACATTCAGTTATCTGTAAAGGTTTCGAACGATCGTAGTCTTGTGTCAATATTCTCTACTCGTTAACGATATGAATCTGAGTAAGTTAAACTATAAAATTGGTTTTACAGCCCCTAAGGGCGAAGACAAATTTCTTTCAAGCAAGAGAAAGGGACCTACAGTTTAACGCCGAATCCGAACGGCAAAGTTTAAGAAGCTTTTTCATGGTTATTTACTTCACAGTTGGCGTCAAAAGCTGTTGAAAGTGACCATTTTTCTAAAGAAAAACACTTTTTGATTAGATGGTCCGAGGCGGGACTGAATGCACGTAAAGCCTCAACTTTACATAATTTAAGAAATATTTTAAAGCTGTTTTGATGCTAACTTTAAAACGAGCTTAATACAGATTTCATTTTTGATGTACGAACTCAGCGAAAGTTGAAAGTCGACAATGTTAGCAGAAGAGGCGTGCGCACAATTGCAGTCTCCCTACAATTGTATTTTTGAGTCAGCAGAGAAATGTTATTAATGTATTGAGCTGAGTCAACCAACGATCTTTAAAGCACGTAAGACTGTGGTTTAGCTATTTGCGTCAGCAGCGGAAAATATGTATATCTACAGTAGGGAGGACATTTGATGTATGGAAAAATGTAAGACCATACTGATACACCCTTATACGATGCGTTTTCGTGTAAAAAAGGCATAACAAAAAAAAAATTTATTTTAGTTCTCGTAAGTTTGAAAGTGCCGCCTGTTATTTAAACAAACAAAGCAGCTGTTTTTGTCAACGTGTCAAAAAGATGACGATTTATCAATGGAAACGGCAACATTTTTTGAAATGGGCTATAAGATTCAAAGTTTATCACTCATACGTACCGTTGCCCTTGTCTACATGTTTAATTTTCAAGTAGTTGGCGTAATCTTGGTTTGAAGTTATAACATTTGACAATGAAAAAATTGTTTTGAATATAAGGCTGCCTTCACACTGTTCGACACATGACCCATGATAACCTGGTAGTCCTGATTTTTGTTAGGTTTAAAATTTGAATAGCTTGTCAAATTCATAGAATTTCATGGGAAAATTTGGGTCATGTGTCGAACAGTGTGAAGTCAGCCTTACAAAGACAATCAGGCCTGTTTCGGATTTCGATCAAATCATGCGGAATCGGAATTGTTAAATGTTCTCGCTTCCAAAAACCAACTGTATTCTTCGGCTTTTAACTTCAAAACCCCATTTACCTTCATTCGACCCTCTTGATGACAAAAAGATTCTCCCGAATTGTTTAATCGTCTCTTAGAAATCACAGCTCTCATCAATTTCGATCAATCGAATTCGGAAACGGGAACAGGCCTGTATATGGAAATAATATTTACTAAACATATATGTATGCGAAATCGTATATTACTGCAAGACTTTTTCTTTTCTGCCCTGTTCATTTCCAGAGGAAAGCAAGTTTTAGCCGTATACTAAGAGCCAATCAGGATATCTTTGAAGTTAGGCCCCACAGTGCTGCGCATCACGGTTGCGGCCGTTCCTGCGCAAAGTCTTTTTTTACGACTATCGTCCATTTGATAATTTCCAAGCTTTGAGAATATCAAAATAATGTGGATAACTCTTCTACTGTGGGCAAAAAATACTGGGAATTTGTTTATAAATCAAAAAATCTTTCTTTATTCTTGTAAAGTCATTTTATTCCCCTCAAATTAGTCTCCCCCAAATGTATTACGCAAACTCTTTTTCCGGTATCGTCGTCACTGTTCTATGGAGTTGAAATCTTTGGGAGCTGTGATGCAAGTAGCATGCACAAATTGGTACATTTAATTCGATTACCAGATATATTTATGACCGCAAACCCATTGACCATATAACACAGTTTTCTAATAGCCTTTTTGGAATTAATTTAAAATCGTGGATTAGCCTTAGAATGCTTGTTTCTCTACACAAAATAATGACTACACGACAACCAACCTATCTTTTTGAACTCTTAAATTTCGCATCCCCAAAAAAAAACACACAACCTTATTTCGCGAAACAAAATTTTTGTCGCTCGGCTCGCGGAACGAACTCATGAGCTCAAACTTATTAGGAAGCCACGCAATTTACAACAAACTATTTACACATTTAAAAGACAAAATTTATAAAACTAGGTAATCATAAATATGTAATTAACAAATCAACAATACCATATTCAATGTTAGAATTAAGATAGGATAAATGTACTTCAAAACAACTTAAAAGTCGTGACTAGCGCAAAAATAAGTACATTGTATTTGTAGCTTTAGGATAATTATTAAATGAAAAATTTAAATTCAAATTTAATTCCTTCTTCGTTTCGGTTTCTATCTCTTTTATCGATTCGGTCTCTTGAGTGAAACGAATTGCCCATGGTAGCCCAAATATTCATTCAAAAGGGTTTTCACTGTTATATCGATAGTATCTGACTAGAAGATCCGTGCGTTCATGCGGACATGGAACCCCGCTCGTGGACCATGCTGAGTCCAAACTGCGATCCACATTAGTCGCACTTTCCAATGACAGGCTTAAAAATTTAGTCCCATACAAGAGCGTGGACAAAACGCATTTCTAAGTTGGAAATGGGCTCGCTTTGTCAAGACTAGATCTTAGTTTACCGACCAAAAATACATTCGACTCCTGTTCCATATTTGTTGTTTGCTCAATTATATTCAAATTTGACAATTTTAAATATGATACGGAAAATTCGTTGTTCGTGTCGTAATTTTGAAGGCTTTCGCGAAAGGTTAAAAACTCAAATTGAAATTTTTAATTTTCAATTTATTATGTTTAGCCTACTAAAAGCAATTACACTATGCAACAAATTTTTGATCCCGGCTTCTAAATAGTTGATCCTTATGTAAAATTTCACGCGGTTCTTGAGATATAGCTAAATTTTCAATTTTAGTGTTTTGAAAAAAGGTAGGTCTACTAAAACGCCATTTTCTCTGGGTGTAGTCCACCGATATGTATAAACTGGAACAAAAATTAAAGATAATAAAATTATTTAAAAAAAAGAACAGTTGTTTAAAATCCAATCATAAATGACGAAGTTATAGCACTTTAAAGTTGGATTTTTGAAAAACGTTTGTTAATTTTTAATTTTTTGCTGCCTTTCATTATGTTTTTTTCAATCTTACCGTAACAATTGCTCAAGTCTCAGATATTGACAGGATGGGGTAATCTCTTACGAACATTATTTGCCCTTGGTCATCAAAATCGGATGAAAAATAAACGCTATATCCACAATTAAGTAAACATACCCCTTCTTGAGAGTATTATTAATTTTTGTTTTGCATGCTCTCCGACCCGTAACTCTGCGCTTTTTGTTTAATAAGTCAAATAGGAGTATCTTAACAAAACAAAGTCACATCAGAGAGCAATTTAAGATACTGCCATTTAAAAAATTACTCTCTGACATTGAAATGTAACCAAAATATCGAGTTTTTGCTAGTTTTTCAGTATAGAAATCACATCTTAGTCACAAATAAGAATAAACGTTGAGCATTAGGAGTTTTTATTGCAGTTCAAGGTTGGATAAAAGTACTCAAATGATGTAGACCGCTTTTGTTTTTTGTGCAGACTGTGTGTTTCTCTCAACAAGAACCAGCAATAGTCTAGTTTCTTGCCAAAATATAAAGAAAAAATATTTTGCAATTGCTTCGAAAAAATTCTCTGCCTCGCGAATGAAAATCCTCCACAAATAAAGCAAAACTTGCTTGGATCATTTTTGCAGTGAAATGTTCGCTTTGAGCAACTCATGTTGAAGTTCGTAAAATTTTGGATAAAAAAGAGTGGGCGTCGTAGAACACCCGATACGAACGAAAAAAATGTTCGTAAGAGATTATCCCATCCTGTCAAAATCTGAGACCTGAGCAATTGTTATGGTAAGATTGAAAAAAACTTAATGAAAAGCAGCAAAAAATTAAAAATTATCGTCATTTATGATTGGATTTTAAACAACTTTGGTTTGTTTTAGAAATAATTTTATTACCTTTAATTTTTGTTTCAGTTTATATTATACATATCGGTTGACCAAATCCAGAGAAAATGGCGTTTTAGTAGACCCACTTTTTCAAAAACACTAAAATTGAAAAATTAAGCGATATCTCAAAAACTTCTACTTTTTGACATATCTGAGAGCAGATTTGAATTCAGCGTGAAATATTACATAACGGATCAATTGCTAAAAGTGCCGGATACAAAAACTTTTGAAATTTTGTGACATAGTGTTATTTAAGATTTCTTATCGGCGTCCACCTTGATGTACAGTATAGTGGTATGTACATTAGAGTGCATTTTTTTTTGTATGAAAGATTTATGGTCATCCTGGCGCCCCTTGGTTCTGGGCGCGTGAAGTCTCTAAAGTTTTAATATTACTCATACGCAGTGTTGTCTGTGATCTTTATATATTTTTGTAGCTGGCATTGATTTCAAACGAAAAGTTTTCGTATTTCCATGTATAATTTAAACTATAATTTGCCAAAAATAGAGGATGATTTCAAATAAAATGGTTTATACTCAGTATAAATCCTTTCCCAACTATGTTGTGAACCATAAATTGTGTAGTTGGTGGGCAACTGCATTCACACTTCATTTAAGTGTTGACCTTCGGATCCGCATGTTAAATAAAAGTACAAATAATACAGTCCTATCTGACTTGACAAAACCGGGACTTAAAGGACCAACTAAGAATGTGCTATATTCGTTTTTCATTATTGTTCAAAATTGAGAACCAAGCAGATAGCTTCTGATAAAAAGAGAAGGCCAAGGGACAGCAACATAGTTGCCGGAGATAGCGTGTTCCTTAAGAATGCGGTGTTACCTCATAAGCAGACACCGAACTATGACACAACCGAATATAAGGTGGTGTCGAGGGATGGTAACATCGTTCAGCTGACGGACGGAGAACGGAAGCTAACGAGAAATGTAAGTCATCTTAAGAAGGTGCCGAAAGAACTTGTGGCTATACCGGAACCGGAATCTACTGGATCAAATACCGCGGCCTTAACACGGGGGTTACGTTCCTAGAAAATGTCGTGTTAAGCGAAATCGTGTTAAGCGAAACATGGATTCAGTACAAAATAAGGGGTTACGTTCTCAAAATTCAAAACTGGCAGCAATTAAAATTTTTGATTGTTCAAATTTGGTCGGTTTTTATTAAAGTTTTATTTTACAAATTAAAAGTTAATATTTAACTAAAAAAAGTGGCTTCATGTAATTAATAATTAATTAATAGGTTAAACTTAAAAATGGTAAAAACAAAGGAGATCATTTCATTCTATTAATATCATTCATTGTTTGAGCCAGTTTATTTTAGCATGTTTTCTTTTTTAATGGCTCTTTATAAAAAAAATCAGTCATTTTCGACTGTTTTGTAACCTTTAATGCTTCTTTATAGCACTCCTTATAAGGCATAAGTATTTTTTCCAAATCGTTCTTAAACTTAAGTCGTCGTTCGATGACCGGATCTGCATTTATAAAGCACGATTCTAAGTTGCTAGCATATGCGAATCCTTCTTGGAGCTTTTCTATTGTTAAACTAGGAACGGTTTCTTCAGAGCTGCTGTCATCTGATTTCGAATTGTTTGCTTCATTCACAGCAATCTCAAGCAATGATTCGTCATCGATTTCTTATACAACAACTCTAAGAATTTTTGTGCCTAAAGCCGGGGCTACTTTTCATTCTTTGATAAAAAGTTCGACTTGGCATTTTTTCCAGCAAAGTCCAGTTTCATCCGCATTAAAAACTTGGTCGGGCAGGAATTCCTCTTCTTTAATGAACCCCTGAATTTCTTCTGGGAATGTGGTAGCAGCTCCATCATCGGCCGATGCCGCTTCGCCCTTAAATTTGAGGTTATGAATGGAGAACCTTTTTTTTAAATTTGTCGAACCATCCATTACTAGCAACAAAATCTATGCTGGAAGACGGCTCTCCATTTCGCTCGAGCAGTCCATAAATCCTGAGTGCCTTTTCTTGAATGATCCGCTGACTTAAAGGGATCTTTTTTTCGTAGCTGTCGTCAATCCAAATGCTAAGTGCTCTTTCCATTTTCTCTAAAATTGGTGCACGTGTTCTACTGGTAAATTTTGTAGAGATAGATAACCCAAGGCTCCCTGCACGTCGTATTTCAGTTTCATTCCTTTTGATAGTGCGAACTGTTGCCTCATTTAAATCAAGGCTTCTTGCAATATCCGTGGCAGTTTGCCCATTGTCTAAACGGTTTAGAATTTGTATTTTTGTTTCTATAGAAATGACTTTTCGTTTTAAAGGAGCCCTGTTCCTTTTTTCTGCCATTGTAAAAGCTGAAACTAATTTATTTTCATTGTGTATTCACTCTTTGATTTAATCAAGCTGTACTTACCACAAAATCTTTGACTTTTTATTTACGCGTCTGCAAAGCTCAAGATTTTTGCACCTACTACAACACGCGTACATCTGACAGATTATATGTGGGATTTCCCTTTTTCGACAAGTAACCCATGCGTATGACACAGGCACAAAGGCACTAACGCGATAAACGCAGTAAAAAAAATACATATCGATATTTTGCAATCGTGTAAGAACGAGGTTTTTAGCGTGTTAAAGGGGGAATGGGTGCAAATTTGCAACCGTGTAAGACCGAGTTAGTGCTAAAAGAGTTCGTGTTAAGCGAGGGCCAAGTGTATTTTTATGCTTTTAAATATATCCTTCTGCTGCTTAGATGCCAAGTTGCCCTGACTTGACCTTTAAGTTTGGAATTTTCTTGGCAGGGATTCTTAAACCACAGCTCCTCTAGACTCTATCGCAAAACTTCATCTAGATCTATATTTAGGAGTTCAACTCAAACAAATGAACAACTAAAGGCATAATAAAATGTTATCTGTATAGCATTTTAAAGGGTTTCACCATGCAATCGAAATATTATTTAGGAAAGTGGAAATGCTTTGGATTGAACAGATTTTTCTTTTCTTCAAATGGATGTTCGTACACAGAAAAAAAGATCCCCGTAGAATGGATATTCGAAATATCCACTTCAAGATACAATTTTTTTAATATCATTTTCACATTTTTCAGCTCCTTTGGATGAAGAATAAAAATCAATGATATATTTTTTTCCGGATATATCCTTTCTAAGCGAAAATAATCGTCTTCGAAAATATCCAATGGATCCCAAAAAGGATAGTTAACTGTCCAAATCGATACCGAAAATATCCTAAGGATCATCAAAAGCTATTCTTTTTTTCTCAGTGTAGTTTTCTTCTTTAATTTTCAGCATTGACAACAGACGAAGTGCCAAAATGTTATTGTATTTTGTGCCGACCCCTGATTTAAGCGAATTGATTCTCAGTTGCCAGCTAAAGAGTATAAATTTGGCTTCTAAAACTCAAAATTGAACTCCCATTAAGTAAATCTTTATAAATTTAGCCACTTCTGGGGCCAGGTTTTAAACACAAAACTATTTTATGGGTGTCTTGCTCCGACACGTGGTCTTCACCTACATCTAGACATATTAATCAATTCGTCTGATGATCATTCTAGATGAGTATATAAAACGAAAACTTAATGACTCAAACACTCGAAATTCAATTAGTGCAAACAAGTGTCTGTGCATCTCACCTGAAACGTTGCGTTTTGTTTACGTTTTCGGAACTCATTTTGCGAGTCCATCAAGTACTCATCTCATTGAGTATCTATTTCGTAGGGTCAGCCCCCCTCCCCCCTCCCATCCAACACATAATCGGAAATTGTGCAAATGTTCATGAACCTCGTGACTTTGATGACATAAAAAAAGAACAAAAACCAACATTGAAGAAAGAAAATATAGAACACGAAACTCTGCTTCGGTTTATTTATGTTTATATGCAGATATGTGGGCATGGGTATGTATCTATCTAGTATTTATTTATATTCATATGCCAGACGTGCGTGCGAGTATTCGCTGTACATGAGTGTTCAACTTTTGGGGGCAAGTCCAGTTGCGAGATGAGCCAGGAGTTGGCGTGACTCTGTGACGTATGCTCGTATGTATTCAATTCAATTTCGACACTCTTCCCCTTTTTTAATCAGCAGCCAATTGAGACAAATGAACAATTTATTCACAGCGAGAACGCGGGAGAGACAGTGAGACGGAGAGAGCGAGAGAGAGGGAGAGAGTGCAAACTCGCCACAGAGCAAAAACCCTTGCAACTTGCAGCATCCAATCGTTCAGTTACGTTTCAGCTACAGACCTGGCCACAACGCAGAGAGAACTCGACATACCGACATACCCGCATATAGGAATTCTTCTCGTCAAATTAAAAATAGCGTAGAAATTTTTAGTAGAAATAGAGCGAGAGATAGGGAGAGGGAGCAGAGAATGCCTTCACCTTGGCCGTTTTAAAAGCAAAATATTTTCTATTTGTCAAAGACAAAACAATAAAAAGTTATAAACAAAATTTGCATAAATCAGTCCGAAGGAGGGAGGACTTGTATGTTTGTACATGCATACGTATAGTCACGTAGACAGGCCCCGCACAAGCGACCATAGCTAACAAGTGCCGCCCGAAAGCTTCCACAAAAGAAAAGAGCGAACGAGCGAGTAAGAGAAAGCTGGAGCACGCGCAAAAGTGTCAGCATCCTCAACGGTTCGCTTCGGCTCGGTTCGGATCGGCTCCGTTCGGCTTGCCTTAGAATTTGGTATTTGAAAACGCCGCTAGCCCCACGGCACAAACAGTCGCCTGCGATAAGTCGCCCACATCGTTCACGTTCTTTCTCCGCTCACAATTTCCCGCTATTCCTGTACAATTTTTCGTCTTCTTCGCTGAGAGCTGAAATTCACGGCGAAATAATTTTAGCTACTTGTTATCCGTCCATGCCATGCGCGATAAAATATCACAACTATTTTGCTTGCAAAAGAACGCATGCAAAGCTAATTCAACAGATAATCGAGGTGTGTGGTGTGTGTGTGTGTGTGTGGGAGTGTGTGTGTAAACATCACACTTAATTTTTTTCTAGTGTCTAATCCTGTGTGTGTTGTGTGATTTCCTCTATATAGGACATAATGTGCCAACAAAAGCAACGAGCAACGGGACCATGTGCGCCAATGGGTCTTTTGGGACAGAAGGGCCCGAAGCGACAGAGACCGACTCATCAGGGACCGGGCGGATGCGGAAGTCGCTGGAGAGGAATGGCTCAACGCAGAACGACACTGTTCACCTCGAGAGAAGGTGAGAAAGATTGTTTAGCTCATCATTGTGATCTTGACACCTGGATGTTAACTAGTAGTTACTCGACTTCAAATATTGAACCATATTTATGTTTCCTATTTTCTTTTTTCCTCTCTTTCTATGTAGGCTGGGCCTCTTCAGTGGGGTGGCTTTAATTGTCGGAACTATGATAGGTAAGTAAATCCAACAAACAAACAAAAAGCCCACTCCTAAAAAGAAAAAGATTCGGTATTGCTGAACTTTGATATGCCCCTTAGACATGATTGAAGGGTGGGGTATTATGTGGTCTTATTTATGATAATGGTAGATGAATTCTGATTTAATTGTAGATACCATAACACATAGTTTGTATTCAACAGTAGAGCAGAACCGCTTAAAACTTAGAACCAAAAAGATACCAAACATCTTGTCGTTAGAATAGATGTACAAGACGTTGCTGCAATAGATTATTCTGTTAACACTTCTAGGAAAGTTTTCCAATAGTTGCCTAAAATTAGCTAAAAATGTCATCGACCCTAAAGATGTCAGTTGAGAGATATGTTTATCCCAAAACTCTTACCAAGCAGCACTTTGTTATTTGTTGCCTCAAATTAACAACTATTAAAAAAAAGCTTATCAAAGTAAAGTAAAACTTCAAAACTTTGAGCGATATTGAGGATTCGAAATTATATTTATACTTTTCTGTACGCTGGTTGAGTGAAGTTAAGTTGTGCTCATATCAAGTAGTTTTAGAACATTTGTGTTCAAAATTTTTGAGAAAACTTTCATTGTTACTTTGAGTTTACGGCAAATTATTTTCTAAACTGGTTATTTTACGCTAAGCCAAAAATAATATCGATTAATCAAAATATCGATATTTTATAAAAAAAGACTATTTAACATTATAGAATACTTATTTTGAGGCGATATGGATGTCCGATATGGATGTCGAATAATTTTTGGTGATATATTTTTTGGTTCGGCCACAAAAAGTTAGTTTTGCTGAGGACATTTACACATAAAATTATCAGGCCTCTTCTTCTTTTTGAATTCGATATGATCGGAATTGATAAAAGTTGTGATTTCTAATAATCAATTAAAGAATTTGGCCGAAACAATTTGGGTTTTGAAGTTAAATACCGAATAACACAGCCGGTTCTTGGAAGCGGGTGTTTTTATTTTCGTTCGATATCAAAAACGGAATAACTTTTGCATATTATATTTACTAGAGCCCTGCACGAGTCTACTCGAAGTGCCCTTCGAACCCCATTTCAAAAAAACAGTTCGAATACATCAGCTCAGGAAATATTTCCGAATCGAATAGTTCAGTACCTGCCTTTCCATAATGATCTATTTATTATTTACTATTTAAGTTAAGCATCTTCTCTGAATCCCAACAAAATAAATTCATAAATAAGTTTCCATAACTTTTTTTGTTATGAATGAAATTCAGTTCTTATTTTTTTTGAACCCGCCGCGACTTTGTCCGCGTCCAAGATTTTAAGAAATTGTAGCAATTGTGTTGTTTTATATTGTAGACAGTTTCGAGTTCACAGCTGGTAAAAATATATCAAAATTTTGAGTGGTAAATGCAATGGCATGTACACATGTTAAATTTTTTCCCATCCCATCCTAAAGGAACCAACTAAATTTTCTCGCCGCTCGAAAATTCCAGAATTGTGAATGTGAATTTCGGGTGTAGCGATATTTCCATTCCACTTCCATATCTAGTAAATATATCAAAATTGTGGATTTCACATCAGCATCAGCTCTGCTTGCCCATAATTGGAAAGGTATAGATTCCTAAGTCTTTTCCAAAAATTAAAGAGACAATATTTTTGTTTAAAACTTCGACATAAGTCCCGTTTCGTTGAACTATTAATTACGAACTAAATATCAAAACAAATTGACCTAATGCCAGCCACTCTTCAATTATAATTCCCCTTTTTCCCCCCTCCCTTCACAGCACTTGACTCTTTCCCCTCGTCAAACTTCCTGCGCTCTCCACCTTTTTCCTGTCTGTCGACTGAGCAAATTTTCTCTCTAATACTCATTCTCCTGAGCGCCTTTTAACTTTTCTTTGGTGTTTTCACCCACTTCGCGGTCAAATTTTACAAATTTTCTTTTTTAGTGCGCGCCTGCATAACTTAACGAAGGTTTAATCCAAATCTTAAATATCTAGGATAAGCAATTTTGGCTGTGGGTTGATAATATATTAGTCTGTCAGTATGTCAGTCTGCAATCGCGCTAGGTTTAATACAGTTGTGTCGTAGGGTTGAAAAAGTATATAAAGTGTAAGTAGTAGTTGAAACAGTCGTGTCAAGAATATGATTTATAAATATAGATTTCTTTCGTGTTTCGTAGTTTGGAGTTTAGTTAAGATCTCTAGATTTTGAATGCAGTCAGAATGTAGATTTTAAAAATCGTCAAATGACACCTTTATTCCCTCAATAGACCTGCTTCTTGCTTTCTTTTTAAATATCGATTACATTAAAATATAAATATCGAAATGATATTTCTTTAAATTTCCAAAAAAATATCTGTATAGATATTTTTAAAATATCCGACAACTTTACGTTAGTTTTGTTTGTTCTGGATATTAAAGTTTGTAGTTCTTTGAATCGATATCAGTTAATGTTTTTATCAATATTTTTCTAAAATATTTACCCATATTCCTAGTGAAATCTGAGCTTAAGGCTTAATGTTTACAATAAACATTAGCTTAACTTTAAGCAAGTCTGCAATAAGGTTGTCGATATTTCTCAAAATATCAATATCGATAATATCAAAAATCCAAATTTGTAATATCAATATTTGATATATCGCGTCCCCAAAACATTGATATATTAAAATATCGTTATTTTTTAAAGCTTAAGAAAAGGGAAAAGTTTTAAAATGTAAATGACCATTTCTAGTGGCCTTGTATATCTTATCTTTTTAGCAGGATAACTTTAAGATTAAATGACGTAGTTTTTTGAAACTACCCTGTACATTTATTCAATGTACTTTGATAGTGAGATTTTCTTTTTCTAAATCTTTCTAAAACTCAAATGAGATACAAATTTGGTTAGGCACAATACTTTCTTCAGTAAAGGCTGCTGTTCAAAACTTTTCTGATTTCAAGGCTGTACAAATTTTTTCCATGTTAAGTATTGTGACGAACTAAATTTGTATCATATCTGAGTAAAGGCCTTAAAGATTCGCAGATTTTGCCTGACAAATTTATTCTATCTGGTGTCTGTAAATACTGCTTGCGGATGCTTTCTGTTCATGATTAGTTCTTAAATGCGATTTTAAGTTATATTATCACATGATTTATCAGGCACCTCTTACCATAGTAATTTTTTCAGATATATCGTTTACAAAAATATCGATAATCGATAAGTCTGCAAGCCGGTTCAGAAGTGAACCCCACAGAACCGATTTGGGATTTAAGTTTTCTCGAATTGAATCTCCTAAGTTTATGACCGTTCACGACTTCAAGCCGGTCTTCATTTTTTTAAAAAAGGTTAGGTGTAGAAAAATATTTGATACTTTACTTGATCGGTCTAAGAAAGATATGTTTTGGGAAATCATTTGCAAATATTCTCAGATAAAACACTACAAATAACAAAACCAAATACGAACGAAAAATTAATCATCTCACGCTCATTTTGTGTCAGCAATATTTTAGTTAACGATAGTTCGTTGAAAGTATGTAATGAACATTCGTTTCGAATAGCGAAATTTTTTTCTTCTCAAAAGTTCCGCTCTAATATAAATATTTTTGCAAAAATTTATCGACAACTTTAATAAAGCACGATTATATTGCGACTAAGGCTTGCTTTGCAGCAAATGTTTTAAAATGAACATTACTCGAGGCAATAAACTATCTAAGAAGATATGAACTAGCGTTGCGGATATTTTCATAAATTTCAAAATCAATAATATCCGAAATCTAAGTTAGTGTAATCGATATTTGATAAGTTGAGTCCACAAAACCTGAAAATATCGATAAATCATTATTGCCTTTTAAAAACAACTAAAATTAGAAGAACCATGGGTAGTGAACGTCCTTTTATGATCTTTACAATATTATAGAATATGCTAAAATAAAGTTCCGAACCCTCAAAATGTTATATGGGAGCTTAACACAAAGAAATTTTCAAAAAATATAATACTTAAGTACCGATCGTTACTATAGTAAGCATACATAATACGATTCAATGAAACATTACTTTGAAATTCCTCATGAGATATGTTCCACATGACATGATATTTCCCTTCTGACATATCTAAAGAAATATCATATCAGAATATCGAAAATAGTCTAACTAAAAATTTCGATATATTAAACTTCTGTAGAACTAAGCAGAGGTTTACAACCTTGAATAAAAGTTCAACATTTCTTAGAGAACATAAAAACCGTTGATGCTGGGTTGTTTTAAATTCAATGCTTCGATATCTTTTAATGCACTCAATAATTTATTTTGAAAAACAATGCAGCTTATGCCAGAATGTAGATTTAGCGACAAATATCTATGATTTTAGTTCAATAAATCGACACTTTACAATCTTTAAGTAAGCTAGATGCTTTATCGATATTTTTTGTGGAAAAGTTTATATATAGATGCTTTTGTTTGTTTTTTTTTAGATAAATAATCATCACTTACAGTTTTCATATACTCTGTTTATAATGAGAGTCATAAAGCTTTGCTTTCAATAGTGGACTTCATCAGAGTTTTAACAAATTTACTCTACTAGAAACCATTTTAAAAACTGGGGTTAAGTCGGTCTGATGTGTACAAGAACATGTTACTTTAGAATTGATGCCACAAAAGTCTGCTAATGTGAGGACCGGGAGGCTTTTGAAACAGTACTGTACAGAAAAAAACCATTGCTATAATGTGTAATGCTTAAAATCTTGTTGATTTCGGTTGATTATTGAATTATAAACATCCGCTGACCTTGAGCCGGCTAAACAAACACTTTGACTAAAATCAAAACAGGTCGCTAAAATTCATTTTGTAAAAATTAGAAAGATCGTTAGAAACACTTGCTTGAAACCAATATACCCCATTTGAATGAGTATAAAAGCACACCGTTTCCATGAAATAGTGTCAAATATTTCGGTGCTTTTCTTCAACGTGTTTGTTTTTTGCGCGCATGGCCAAAAATACGTACGCATAAATTTAGATATATGTATAGATATAGAGATACATATGTATGTACATATAAACCGACAGTGTTGGGTGGAAAGATAAGTAGAAGAGGCGGTAATACGCAATAAATACGTAGAGGAAAGATACGGGGGAGGATTGATTGGTCATTTTCGCTCTCTTTTAGGGAGTGAAGGGGTTCCTGCCTCAATCACAATTTTGTTATTGCACTTTGACCTTTAGCAATGGCGGCGGCAATTGCGACACGCAATGAACCTGTAAATTGTTGCACGACATCAGTGGCAACCACCACCCATACCACCCCGACTCACACTCCCTCTCTATTTCTCTCTTGGCAGTTTCATTCACCATTATTTACCATTATTTTGCCGCTAGCTTTTTTAAAGAAAAGCTCCGCGAAAAGCTTTGCCACCCACCTCACTCTGCAAATCATTAACCCACGTACTTGTGGACTCAATAGGATTTAGAGCCAAAACAGCTGTTTATTCGCGCTCGCTCATAAGTATGCAATGGTTTTCCAAAACTAATTTTTATAACTCTATTTTTCAGGGTCTGGAATATTTGTGTCACCCTCCGGTTTACTGGTTCGCACTGGTTCCGTTGGAGTTAGCTTTATAATCTGGCTTGCCTGTGGTCTGCTCTCGCTCTTGGGTAAGTAAAATCACACACACAACTGTGTGTAGCCACGTGCAGTTGACCCATTTAGCGCATCAGTTGAGCTATCATTTATCATCACTAACAACTTGTTGCTCTGCTTGCCCTGGCAAATGGCCAATTATTGTGGCGTAGTGAATGCTCCGTGTGGAACAACATGCACACATAAGGAGGGGGGGCAGAGAGTTAATGATTGTCTACCTTGGCAGGTTTATAGACCCAAAATGGTGGCAAATCTCAAGAAAGAGGATAAGTGGAAGCGATCTGAATGGGAACATCCTTAGCACAAGTGAATGGTTCGATTCCTAATCGATTGAGTAATCAGAAACTCACGATTTTAGCTGGCAGCTGTTCCAATAGTTTGTCTTGACTTAGCGAAAAAGGCTTAGCGATGTCACAGCATTGCCACCCAATGCAAAATGTCGGCGTCTTTACGTCAGTCTTGGAGATTCGTATTCGTAAAATCAACTTAATTTTGACAGCCTGAATATTTTGGCTTTTCGCTCTCACAAGTTTTTTTTTGGAACATCGCACAGAAAGCCCGAAAATGTGGCATAAACTCCAAATATTAAGATAATTTCGGGAAAAATTTGAACCCAAACAGATACAGATATCTTTAGAGCAGAGGTGCCAAGAGCCAGCTTACGGCTGCGAAGACACCAATACAAATAATAATTGTATTTCTGAATCAACAATAACCACAAGAAATAGAAAGAGTCAACCGATTATTGCCTAGTGGTGTAAATGTGTGCTCGGGGCTGTCTGATGTACTCGAAATCATTCGTTGACAACAACAAAATCCACGTGGAAGACCACCAAAACATATTTGTTGTTAAAATATACAATGTTGTTGTTGCAAATAACTTCGGCTTGTGCTACGCACTGTCTGTGTGAGGGTCTATGCGCACGGCTATAGCTATGCGCAAAACAACAACGATTGCGTGCTGTGCACTTAGGCTGTGGGCACCCCTGATTTAGAGTGATTTTCATATTAGAAAGTGTATTCTACGGGTGCTCGTTGCAACTCTCTGATCCCTTGAATCGATATCGAATCTGTGCTGAGCTTCCTAGTGAGTTTCATAATCCTTACATATTCTAGTACAACTGACTTCTCCCATAACCTCTAGATATGAGAAGTTTAAAAATGGATTATTTCATACTTGCAACAAGAATATTCAATGACAAAAGAGTTAAGAATGAAAATTCTGGACCCAAGTGTATATTTCCGATGCCAAATTTCTTGATTCAAGCTTTTCGCCCCCACACCCAGATACCCCAAATGCTAAATCATTTTTCTCGTTTTTGTGTGTTTCCCTCCCCGCCCCCTTCATCAACACAGGCGCTTTGGCATATGCTGAACTTGGCACGATGAACACATCGTCTGGTGCGGAATGGGCCTACTTTATGGATGCCTATGGACCGGCGCCGGCTTTTCTGTTCTCATGGGTATCGACATTGGTGTTGAAGCCATCCCAAATGGCTATAATATGCTTATCATTTGCACAGTATGCCGTTGAGGCCTTTGTGACGGAATGCGATCCGCCCAGGGGCGTTGTCAAAATGGTGGCCCTGGTGGCAATTGGTAAGTATTTGGCACGCTTTTGCCATCCCTCCTTTATCACAATTTCCTTCTTTCGCCAGTGATGATACTGTTCGTCAATTGCTACAGCGTGAATCTGGGTATGGCCGTGCAGAATGTTTTCACTGCCGCCAAACTGGTGGCTGTGCTGATTGTGATTTCTGGTGGTGCTTGGAAACTCTTTCAGGGCAACACGCAGAATCTATCGAATGCATTTAACGGACCGATGCCGAATGTGGGCGTCATAGCGACAGCATTTTACACGGGTCTGTGGGCCTATGACGGCTGGAACAATCTCAACTATGTGACCGAAGAGATTCAGAACCCCAGCAAGAATTTGCCGCGCTCAATTATCATTGGGATACCGTTGGTGACGCTCTGCTATGCCTTGATCAATATATCCTATTTGGCGGCCATGTCGCAGCAGGAGATGATCGATTCGGAGGCGGTGGCCGTAACCTTTGGTAATCGCATTCTGGGTGCCATGGCCTGGCTGATGCCACTGAGTGTGACAATAAGTACATTTGGCAGCGCCAATGGAACGCTATTTGCTGCCGGACGGTAAGTTGAATCTTTGACAATGGTGATCCATAAGCTCAAATGTGGTTTCTTTTCTTTTTTAATGGTCAGTCTGTGCTTTGCGGCCAGTCGAGAGGGTCATTTGCTGGATATATTGTCCTATGTACATGTAAGACGACTGACACCAGCACCAGGCCTGATATTCCATGTAAGTATTTTTGTGTTTTTAGTTTTCAGTTTGTAAGGGATTTCTTTAGATTTGCTGTTAAATCAAACTTAAATTAAGAATTTTCTTGATTAGAATTTATCTTTCTTAATTTTAAACGAATCGACAAAACCGAGGCTAAAAATCGGTCCCTTAGAACTGGTTTGGTTTAGATTTTTTGAATTTATTGAATCGTGGGATGAACTTCTTTTTCTTCTTTGGCCCGATATTTATATCACCCTCCAGTCATTTCTGTTTCATTAGAGCTGGCACCAGTTGTTCACACCAAGCTTGGCTGTGTCCCACAACAAACTCATCTTCATTCTTGCTGTTGTACTCTCTCATGTTCACAGAATGTCCAAGACGCGTAGACTTTTTGTGAGTGGATACTAGGTACTTCATCTTGTTCTCATTTACCGTTAAGCCCATCAGTTTAGACTGCTTCTTAATCTCTGAAAACGCCTTGCTTATCACCTGTTCGTTTTTGTTTTTGCCGATAATATCAACATCATCTGCATATGCGAGTAGCATTATATCTTGACGACGAAATTAGCCCGTTTTGTTGGCAGTTTAATAAAGTTACACGATAAGGCATCGCCCTGCCTGAAACCTCTTTTGGTATCAAACGGTTCGGAGAGTTTCTTTCCTATTTTGACGAACTTTGCGTGTTTCTCAACGTCATCATGCAAAGTCGAACATACTTTGCTGGTATACCAAATGTAGACTGGACTTCGACGAACTTTACCCTTATCGGGGTGTCGAAGAGGTGGTAATTTTTGATTTTTCTCTCATAAGTCTTCTCCAGAATTTGTCACAATGTCAAGATCTGGTTTGTGGTGGATTTACCTGGTCTAAAGGCACACTTATAAGATCCAATCAGTGTGCCTATAAGCGGCTGAACCGTATACGCACGCTAATTTGCCGCAGACTGTGGGGTCTCCTTATTTAAATACTGGACAGAATGCACTTAGACTCCAATTGTGCGCCGCCAGTCTCAAACAATTCAGCGGGCAGTTCATCAGCGCCAGCTGCTTTGTTATTCTTTAGCCTTTTTATGGCTAAACAGACTTCGTGATGGTTCAGTGGGTCGGGTCTATCTCAATATTGTCGATTGATGACATTTCTACTTCTCCAGAGGCGGCATTGTGTTCGTCATCGAAACCGAAACGAAACCTTATAAAATAATAACCTCCCGAACTTGTATTCATACCAAAACGCTTCTTCAAAAACCAATATATTTCTCCACGATGACAAAATAATTTTCAGATATTCGAGTTTTTTTTTAAATTCGCTGAAAATATTTAGAAATCCAACAAACTAGGAACCATGGATCGAATCCAATTCTTGGGTGACAAATATTGACCTATACCTTATTGACCTTAGAATCATGTTTTTCTTATCTTTAAACCGACTTTTCAAAAACCACTTTGAAGACCAATAAGCGACTATACGACCTAGATCGGCCATAACTTCGACCAATATTGACCTAGGTTAATCTCTTAAAACTATTTCAAAAATCGGGTTTTTTAATTATTACTAAAACACCACTTAGAAGACCAATAAACGACTAAATGACCTAAATCTGGCATCAGCAGCTAGAAATATCGATCTTGGTTTATGCAAACGAGCATTGTGGGTTTCTTAGAACCGATTTTTTAAAAAATCTGTTTTTTTTTGAGGGTGTAACATTACATATAACCACTTTGAAGACCAATATAGGGCTATACGATCTTAATCTGGCTATAACTTTGGCAAATATTGACCTAGTAAATATTGCCTTGGGGTTAGTTGACGAGCAACTGAACTGCAGATCAACCGAACAACTGAGCAACTGTAAAAATGAACAAGTGAGCAATTCACTGAGTGAACATGTTTAGTGAAATGAAGAACCTTCTGTTTTCATTAACCCCTGACCTTTTCGGCCTTTGCCTAAAAGACCAGAACTACTTCGACATTCAATCAAACATCACCTTCTCAGAGCATGCACCGCGACTATCTTAATATTTTATTGCTTTTTTTTGCATTTGATAGCGTATTTAGAGGAGTAACAGGCTGGGTAAGGAAGGCGCAATTGCTGTGTAGTCGGAAATACTAGACCAGGGGAGCCCATGCCCATTCCGCTAGCCACGCATTTGTTTATTCGGCCGACGCAAGCCGTAAGCCTTTATAAAGCAACCAAGAATTCATATGCGTGCTCTTTCTTTCCTAGCTAAAGTTTTGTTGTTTAGCCCAAGAGAATGCAGAAACGCCTGCAACAACAACAACTCAAAAAAATATATGTCTTTCTTCACATTTCCTGTTCTCGTCAAAGAAGCAATGGGGTGGGATGCTTTTTCTCCCTCTCTCCAATGTCTCTCGCAAACTCGAACGCAACAACAAAGTTGTTTAGCGTAGTCAGTACTCGACTTGCTCGCAGTAGACCGAACGCTTTTCGCTATTTACGGCGGCACAAACACACACACAGAAATTTATTGTAGTTGTTCTTGGTTAAAATATATTTTGTGCATAAGTATTTCATTCAACGCGGCCGTAGGCTCAGTCAATGTTGTCAACTGTTGAAGCCCCAAAAATAGCTAAATCGCCTGTTTAATATAGCTAGAAATGGCAATGTGCAACTTAAAATAGCTATAAAAGGAAGCTAAAAGAATATATGCTTAAATATTAGTTTATTCTTACTGAAATTATAAGTCAGGCCATCAATAGGGCCAACTAGGCAATGTCATGGAGAATGAGTATTAGAGAGAACATTTGCTAAGTCGACACCGCTTCTATCAGTAATTAGTCAGCTGTTCGCGCTCACTTATGCTCTTCAGATACATCTGGGTTAGCTGTTCGCTTAAGAACGTTCTCTGTATATAATTGAAAATATGGTCGTCTTGCTCTAACCACAGTATTTTCCTACGGGCACTATTGTTTAGCACCAGCAAAACTGAGAGGCAGCGCAAATGTGATCTCTAATACCTACTCTGATCCATGGCAATGTTGTGCTATAAACAGACACAAACAGGCTCCATCTTTGACGTTTTTGTTACTACAGAAGAAAAACCTGATCCTTAAACTCTAGTATGTTCCCCCAAACATCGCATAGGCATTTTTAACGACTGTTCATATCAAGTGTGCAATTAATCCTTTTCCCGTTTTCAAGTTTATGCGGATTTTAAATGTTTCATTGCCAAAAACAGAATGTATTTAACTTAAAATTTCTTCATTCGATGTTGGCCAAATGTTTTAACCGAATGTCTTATAGCTCAGATCTTTTACCAATTCCGATTAATAGAATTCAAAAGCGAGAACAGGTCGGAATAATTTGAGACCTATTCTGATGCTATAATTTTCATGTCTTTTAAAAGGAGATGCAATTCCAGTATGTTTTATTAGAATTTTCGGATATCCGAAATAGCTAGAAAATGGCAACAAAATTGTATTAAATATTTAGAATTGCTAAAATAGTTTCCGTCTCTCGATTTTGCAAAATAGCTAAGTCTGGTGGGGGAAAATAGCTAAATTGGGCAACACTGGATCAGACCCGGCCAGCCCATAACCACCGGGGGCCGAAGTCACTACACAGAAAAAAAAGATCCCTGTAGAATGGATATTCGAAATATCCACTTTAAGATCCATTTTTTTTTTAAATATCCTTTTCACATTGTTCAGCTCCTTTGGATGAAGAATAAAGATCAAGAACTATCTATTTTTCTGATATATCCTTTTTAAACGAAAATTAATCGACTCCGAAAATATCCAATGGATCCCAAAAGATAGTTAACAAACAGGAAATGGATACCGAAAATATCCTGATCATTAAGAACTATCCTTTTTTTTCTCAGTGTAGGCAATTCACACCGAATGCTGGCCGAAGTCATGCATCACTGTGTTTAACAGAGAGACAGTCAACTTTTTCTGTCCTCTACATTTGGCCGGCTCTGCACTATCTGCAAATTGAACAGTCGAACAGTCGAGTTTGCTGGCACTGCCAAGTTATTTAAATTTTTAACAAAAAATTCTTTGCAAATCAATTAGAGACTGAAATACAAGTCCAATTTCACTAACAATTACTAAATTGATCACAGAATTAAGGAAAATTCACTTTATGTACATTCAGCAACTGTACGAGTGCATGATGTGGCAATTACTTTTCATTTCAACAACCAACAGGCTTTTTCTATTTGATTTTTCGAGAACACAAATCAATTCCACTATTGATACGTTGCCGTAGAAGTGGAATTGAGAACATGCCTGAATGTCAGCTATATTTTCTTCAATTATTCAAATCAAATGGGGAGGGGGGTCGTATTTGGGTCGGAAGTTAGAAATCTCAAGTCTCTTTAAGTACACTCAGGATAAAATGACATCTTAAATTTAGGTTTGTATCTAAATGGGTTTAATGGATTTCATGAAAGAAAGAATAACAGTTTTAATAACAATGTTTTCGAAAAAGGTTTTCTAACCGAAATGAATTTTGATGGTTGCTAATCTCGGTTGTGTTGGCCGTTATTGCTCATCCAAAATAAAACTTCATTTTATTTTAAATTTTCCTCCTACGCGTTTCGGTCGCATTTTGCGCCTTCATCAGGCGGTCGAAATGAATTTTATCATCCCAAAACGAGTAAAAAATGAGAACTTTTCTTTCTTTCCAGTCGCTGATTGCCTCCGCAATGGTGCTCCATGGCACAATTGACTCGCTGATTGATTTCTTCAGCTTCACCGCTTGGATATTCTATGGCGGCTCCATGCTGGCCCTAATCGTGATGCGCTACACCAAACCCAACTATCCAAGGCCATATAAAGTGCCAATTATCATTCCCGTTGTGGTCTTGGTCATATCCGTGTATCTGGTAGCGGCTCCCATTTTTGAGACGCCGCGCATTGAGTATTTGTATGCGCTGCTCTTCATCTTTGCGGGCCTCATTTTCTATGTGCCCTTCGTCAAGTTGGGCATGACACCGCGCTTCATGAGTGAGTATCCATCCATTCATCCCCCCCCCATATCCTTTATTGAGTTCAAACTTTAATGCCAAATTCTCTTTTCAGATAAGGTAACGCTGTTCTTTCAGCTATTACTGGAGGTGGTGCCCACCTCATCGATGGCCATGTTCGAGTAGAATGCTCAAGAACTAAACTTATAACGGATCGGTGGAGAGAGTGTACTTAGTTCTGTAGAATCTAAGCAAAACCAAAAAAAAAAACGCAAAGCAAAACATTCAGTTATTTACAAACGAAAGAAAAGCTATAGAAGAGTAACCTATATTATTAGATTGAAGCTATTACTAGACAGCTATTTGAAATAGTTGGTTACATTCAAACATTATTAACTACCTACCTATATATACATATATAAAAAGAGCAAATATTGCATAGTTGATACATACAGACATATATTTTTATGTTGTTAGTACTTAAAAGGCAAACAAAAAGTAAACATCGAGTTGTAGAGTTGTGCAGTGGCAGTGCAGTACAGTTCCGACCAAAGGAAGTACAGTCAACCACCTAAACTAGAGTTACGCAGTTTACACCCACCAACACAAAGCAAACACACTGCTCTTAACTGTACACCGCCACAACATTTTTTGTTTTTGTCTACGATCTTTGAATAGCAATATATGTACATATATACCATATATATATATGTGTACATACATACATACACACGCGTAGGAAGGAGAACGTTGACAAACTCCAAACTGAATGTTTCTAACTTTTGATGTGCGATTTGTGAAAATTGTAGGACTGCAAAATAGGCATTAAACATTTGTAATTGATACCAAAGTAAGTGAAAAAGATAAATTAAAAATAGTGTGGGGTCTATATGAATGTAGATAGGACCCGATTCTAAAATAAAAAATAATATAAAAATTTAGAAAAGAAAAAAAAAAACAACAAAAGTCTCGAAAATTCGTTTGCAGAGGAACTTCTTTAACTTGAAATTGATTAAAGGGAAAGTGTATTCAATGCTGCACTTAAGAAGTTAAAAAAGTTTGCAGTTCCCTCAAGTTAAGATCATCCCCTCCCCTTTTAGTACCTCTCCTGATTTATATAAAATTTTAAATCCCTTAGTTTTTTTTTAATTCCATCTATAAGACATCTCTCTTACTTTCAATTTCTGCTAAAAACTTTATCAATATTTTATCTGCAATAAGTTTTTCAATTTAAAGAAGTTCGTCTGCACGTGAACCCAGTAATTGTTATATTTTTTGTTTCTTTTTTTTTTAATTGTCTTGCTTTGGTGGTGGACTTCTTACATGCATAAGTTAGAAAAAGACAAACGATGTTAGCGCTTTCTCTGTTTAATTCGCATCTGAGGCGCTTGGCGCATGAGGATGACAGAGACAGAGATAGGGAGTTAAGAATTTCAAAGAATTTGTATTTGTTTCCCCCCTCACACTTTAATGCTTGTCTGATTCAATATATATATACATACATATATTTACATAAATACAATATATACTTTTGTTAAGTTTATAAATTTTATAATTTTTATTACAATACAAAAACCAAAACCAAAAACAAACAAAAAAAAACTATTTACAAAAAGCTCTATAAAAATGGTAACCAGAACAAATCGAAAATCTCGATCTATACATACTTACATGTACCTACCAAGTAAAATTGTATTATGTAAACCAAGAAATTGATGAAATAAAGTTTTTGAAACACAAAGTTTATACCGAAATTAATTTCTTAAAGTGGAAGAAAATGATATCATTTCTTTACTCAAAAAATAATGTTTCTATATTTAGAAAAAATCGCCTTAAAGCTAGGTACT
>JAEIFU010003435.1:0-28638 GCA_018904235.1 Lordiphosa stackelbergi | reverse complement strand
GAAATTTACGCCAATTTGGGCATAACTAGGTGTGGAACCCACTAGGCACCTTACGTTATGACAGTTTGAAGTATTAAAATACATTACTTTAAGCGACTCCCTTTGTTATCTCTCTCACCATGCACCCTAAATATTGGAAAAATAAGTTAACGCTCTTTTTGCATTTAAATTAGAGCCTTTCGGGACTTAATTTACCAAATGTTCTTAGATTAAATTAAGATTAACCATAATTTTTCTAGGGGTTAACACGCCTCAATAATTTCTAACAGCAACTATGGTCTGGTTTACACTGGGCGTCCAGTAGGGCCACAGTTAAGAATCATACCGTCACAGTGTAACGTACGACTGAAGGGAAACATCAAATTATCTCACTCTTGGAGTGTAAGAATCACTTGCTTTCTGTAAATACTCGAATTTGAACACTTGTCAGCCCTTTTCACCAAAACTTGAATAAAAAGCTTTCGCATGTCCGATTTCTGTATGTGAGGTCTTACTTTAGCAAATTTAACATTTTTTTACTGTCCAATTAAAAACAGAACAATTTTGTATAGTTATGAATCTACAAGCGTTTTAATTTCGATAAATTTGGCAAAAAAAACTATTTTTTCCCATTTGAGCTGATATCGTTAAAAGACACGATCCGCTCTATTTTTGTCCGGAGACCAAACCGTTTGGCCAAGTATTTCAAATTTGTTTAGGAGCTCTCAAATCGATTTAAAAACCAAAAAGCTTGAGAATGTAAGTGAGGTAAAATTTGGAACATCGAAAAAACCGATTTTCGATAATCTCGAACACGTCGATAGAATTTTTTTATATGGCAATTTTCGTGATCAGCGTCAATTTTACTTCAGAAAGTGTTTTGAACATTTGGGGAAAATATCCGTCGAGTAAAACGCTTCCCAAAAAACCCGTTTACCTGGCCCTTTTCAAAGGCATATACAGTTGTGGTCGAGTTTTCTGATCACATTTAATATAAAAGTAAAATAATATTTTCATTTTTATTAATTAAAATTAGATGCCATTATAGGCTAATCAACAATAATCAACAGTGTCGATGTACTTTCCTTAAAAATAAATTTTACAATTTTTCCTTCTTACAAAACAAATTACACACACATATATTTAATAACACACATGGAGGACACACACACATTTAGAAAACACTTTAGCCTGGCCCAGCAAAGTGTTAAGGAATCAAATGAAGCAAGCAAGAAAAATCTCTCATTGATTGAGCAAAGAGCACTTTGTGAATAGTCAGAGGTGAGATGTCATTTCTTTCACTTTTCATAGTGTCTGAGATGACTGTATTCTATCTGACAGCCTGTGAAAAGGGAGCATTTTTAGGGAGCTCTACTATTTATTGATATGGATAAACGTTTAGAAAGGTGTTAACTATGAATTGAATTATTTAACAATTTGGATATTGTGCTTTATCTTTTAAAACAAAACAAAATCAGAAATGACCTTTTTTGATTGTTTTTCGTTTACTTTTTGTACTTTCACTTAAGCTTTTAGTTGTGATGCCGATCGATTCCGATGCTCATATTTAGTATCATTTATTGTTAATAATAATAGATTAAAATAGTAAAAAGAATCAGCTGCCCGGAGCTGCCCGGAGAGCTGCCCAGCGTAGAAATATTTAGATCCGCATGCAGAAAGATTAGTGTTTTGTTGTTTGTGTTTTTTCATGTTAGGTGCTCTTTTATGTGTTTGTTATTGTTGCAAGTATGTATAGTAAATTACAAATTGATCTGTTTTCTAATTTATTATTAGAAATGTTTATTTTTGGCAATCATTTAAAATGCATTTCGTACATAATAGTTTTCCGCACTAATGCTAAAAGAGGTCGGAAAATCGTCGATTCGATCCTCTTTGCAGACTTAGAAGAGTTGCAGATTTTTAACTTTGGTGTCTGCAAATAATTTTACATCCGGTGTCAAAGCTGCAATCGTACCAATTTGACTGTTATGCAGAAGCATTCGGATTGGCTTGAGTTGAAGCATTCTTTCACAGCGACAAAAGAGCAAATCAAACATTAAATGACGCAAAAGGTTATGAATAAGCGGAATATATGATGATGAATGCCTATTCAACTTAAAACCACTCATCTATTCGACGGTCTATTAACTGCAAAATTTCATATAATATTTTACCCAGTTACGATAATGTTCTGCAAGCTAAAACTCACAGTTATCCAATAGCATTAGTGTAAGTAAATCACTCGCTGAAGTTGATTTACAAAGTTGAGTTAATCCATTCAGTTTCACGTATACTGAATCGTCAATCAAATTAAAGAGTCTGTTTTTGAATTATTTGTTAATTAATTAATTATTTTATTTACAGATGAGGAGAGGGATATTTTTTTGACGACTTGTTACTATGATGGGAGATTAATAGGTCTACAGCTATGTTCACCCAGGCAAATAATTTGGACAAATTTTGATGAAAATTTTGCCATAAAGGCCAAATTGTGTAACTTCCCGGGCATATTTGATCAAAATATTTGCGTATGAAACTATAGCTTTGTTTTAAACCTAATAAAACTTCAAGCCATTTCTTTTTAATCCAAATTTTGTTAAACCTTTTGGAAAATTAAATTAAAAAAAAAAAAAAAAGAAAAAAAAAACGTGTTTCTGTTTTTGGCTATGACTACAGGTGTCTTGCGTACAAAAGCCACATCCAATATTTTTCATTTTGGGTTTACTTTTAATCAATACAGACTTAACTGTTTTCAGCAGCAGTTGTTTTTGATTTTAAATATTTTCCAGTGTGACCATGGGGGACACAAAAAAAAACATAATTTGGTTAAGCATGTACATGGTTTTGAAATACATGAGGATGAAGTAGATGGCAACGAAATCCATCTAGATGGCTAACCTTGAACATGAGAAAATCAAATACAGCAAATCCACCAAGATTTGCAAAAACAGCAACATGAGAAAACGGCCCTTAGACTTGAAGAGGAAACAGATTTAGCAATTATGCCCTGGTTATGTTGTCCATAGTTTGGTTTTCGCAGCCGACACTTTAGAGAAAATAAAATACGGATAGGCATTTTAGCAGACCTTTTTACACTACTGTATCGCTCACGCCATACCATAACAATAAAAATAATTGTAATAAATGGGCCGTTCACTTTGATTATATTTGTTGAGGGTTGATTTTACAATAGAAAACAAGTAAAAAAGTCGGTCAAGCCAGACTATAAAATACTCTGTACCTAGAGTAGGAGCTGAATGCAGTGCTGCCGCTGCGCTCATCTCTAAGTTTCTCATACTCTCTCTCTCTCTCTCTCTCTCTATCTCTCTCTTTAACATTTTGCGGCGTTGGTTGTGAAGGGGGGCGGGGGTAATTCACTTATTTGATCATAACTTGAGAACCCCTTATCTGATCTTAATCATTTTTTCGACAAATTGATACATATTGCTGATGACTAACTATCTCTAGAAGGTACGAATTGTCTATCTTCAAAACTGTAGGAGATATGACGTTTTTTCAAAATTGCGGGGTCGCGAGGGGGCGTGGCGAAAATTGAAAATAATCTTGATCTGCCTGCAAGTATAAGAAGCATTTGTCTCATACATGCCAAACCTCTATCTCTTACCATCTCTGAGATCTGTTTGTTTATACGGACGGACGGACTGTGGTGATGGTGATGCTGATCAAGAATATATATACTTTTTATGGTCGGAAACGATTCCTTCTCCTTGTTACATACTTTTGCACAAACTTAACATACTCTATGTACCTTCGGTTCAGAGTATACAAATTGTTGCGGAGGGGAATCGGACAAGCACCGATCGCCAGTTACGGGCACTTAAAGTTAAGAGTTGGATTTTCCATGTAATTTTTATTTACGAAAATATTTTTCATTTCTAAAACGTTTAGATAAGTTTTATGGAAGAAAAATTATTTAGTTCTAACCAGAAATTAAAACAGTAACCGAAACCGTAACCCTCAACCGCTAAAAGCACTTTAAAATTTGTAACCGAAACCGTAACCAAACAGGAACCTAAGAAATATCAATTACTCACTTACATACCTAAAATATCAGAACGACAAACAGAATACGATGAAAGAATTGTATAACAGGACCAGATCAAAAATAGACACAGCGGATATCATGAATATCATTTACAAGATACCATGATGCAACAAAGAAGGTGAAGCACTCTCTGAGAGCACTGTCAGCTTGCGTCTGAAAATTTTAGTGTGCAGTTCACACTTGAACCGAGGTTGTGTGAGCGCACTCATTTTTTTTGTTTTGCCGACGGGAATTCATTTATTTATTTATTCGCAAATTGAACAATGCTCTTACTGGCAACCCCAACTTTAACTTAAATTACATTACTTAATTTATTGTCTTAAAGTGGAAAAGTATTTATTGGGAAAAGTATTATTGGGAGCGAATTCAAATCGCATGCTGGCGGATAAGGAGTTAAAGTTTTTAAGGGCCCTAGATATGGGCTCAATAAGGAAATAATTGGTTCGGAAAAATTGATTGGAGAAGGGCTGAAAGGTTCGAAGATTTATGCTTGGTACATTGAAATTTATCATGCCTAACAAGGTGGGACAGTCAATGAATCCTAAGACAAGGCCATTCAGAAATAGCTATGACGCAATAGTTCGTTTATCTTCAAGAATGCAGCAGTGCACATCTACCAAAATATGGCGGCAAAGGATCAGAAAATTAAGCGGGAAGAGCGCAAATTTTAGAAAATTTTTCTGTACCCTTTTAAGCCTTTTAATATGAATTGCGCTAGAAGGATTCCAAATAAATTATGCATACTCCAACTTGGAACGCACAAATGCTGAGTAAAGGCTCAAACGAGTATAAGGGTCCTTAAATCGGCTGGAATGGCGCTTGACAAATCCAAACATAGACTAGGCCCTTGGCAAAATATAATTTATATGCTCATTGAACAGATATTTTTTGTCAAATTTCACTCCCAAATCAATGGCCTCAACTCGGCTCGATAAAGTTTGGTTAGAAATGGAATAAGTGGCCGTAATATTGTAGAAGCATTTGCTATATCTAACAATGAAGCATTTGTTGAGATTTAAAGGGAGTAAATTGAGAACACACCATGAGCTGACCCTATCTAAATCAGATTGCAGCAGTCGACTATCACTAATGGATTTAATAGATCGAAAAATTTTAAGATCATCAGAAAATGCACTCAAATGTCATTGATAAAAATGATGAAAAGTTAAGGACCGAGGGCACTCCCCTGTGGAAGTCCCAAAGTAGCCAGGGGTGGGTTTTTTTTGCACTAATCGCTTGTTTGTTTATTCCTTCATTGCTTATTTGCTCTACACAAATACTAAATTTGTGTGTATGTGGGTCCTTCGCTCTCGCTCTCACTCTCTCGCTCTTTCTCGTGCTCTATGCAAAATTTCTTAGTTCTTAAAGCTTCGTTGAGCGCCTCACCTTAATTGTTGCATCATGCAAGATACTTGCGAATCTAAATAGGAACAACAAAATCCAAATTGAACACCAGTACACTCAGAAAAAAAGATTTTCCTTAAATTTTAGAAAGATGTTATATTACCTAAAATCTTATTTTTAGGCAATAATTTCCTTAAATATAGGGCATTTTACATAAATATATGTCAATATATGGCAATGGTTTGAAATATATTCATTAATTAGTCATAAACAAATAAAATTGTACGACTTTTTCATATGATATGAATAATTGAAGTTGGTTGTGGTTAAACTTAGTTTGCCACTGTGGTCACACTACGCCACAAAATCGCTTGTCACTTGCGCCGGACGGTTGTCTTTTTTACAAGTAAATAAATTTTTTGTTGTGTGAAATAAGTGAAGTGGCTAACAATAATACATGTACACGGGATTGAAACAAGAAGAAGTACATAAATGAACAATGCAACTTATGTTATATTATTATTTTTATACCCTGTACCCATTAAAAATGGGTAAAAGGGGATCATGAAGTTGTGCAAATGTATGTAACAGGGAGAAGGAAACATCTCCGACCCTATAAAGTATATATATTCTTGATCAGCATCAATAGCCGAGTCGATTTAGCCATGTCCGTCTGTCCGTCTGTCCGTCCGTCCGTCCGTCTGTCCGTCTGTCTGTATGAACGCGTCGATCTCAGAGATGGTAAGAGATAGAGGTTTGACATGTATGGGACAAATGCTTCTTTTATCTGTACGCAGATCAAGTTTGTTTCAAATTTTGGCCACGCCCCCTCCCGCCCCCGCAATTTGGAAAAAACGTTATATCTCCCACAGTTTTGAAGATAGACGATTTGTACTTTCTAGAGATAGTTAGTAATTAGCAAAATAAATCGATTTGCCGAAGAAATGATAAAAATCGGATGAACGGTTCAGAAGTTATGAGCAAAAAGCGAACCAAGCCCCCCGCCACCACCCCACCCACCCTAATAAAAATGTTGCATACTTTTCGGATGGTCACCCTAAGGAACGCAGGAGCACTATTAAACATGTTTTTTCATGACTAACGGGTTTATCGAAGTCGGTTAGAGCCGACTTTAACTTACGCTCTCGTTGTCAATTGTACAGGGTATATTGAAGTCGGGCTACTCGACTGCAACGGTCTTACTTGTTCATTTATATGTTTACGGCTCAAACAAAATCAAACAACACCAAACATTCCTCAAACGTGTGATATTCTTCTTCTTGTTAGTGCCTGTGTGGACGCTCTGTAGTTACACAGTATGCGAGCAGTGCATACGTTCATTTGTGTTTTTCTGTCCCTATTTGCCTTCGATCGTAAATTGCACTTTTTATACCCGTTACTCGTAGAGTAAAAAGGGTATACTAAAGTCGTGCAAATGTATGTAACAGGCTGAAGGAATCATTTCCGACCATATAAAGTATATATATTCTTGATCAGCATCAACAGCCGAGTCGATTAAGCCTTGTCCGTCTGTCCGTCCGTCCGTCCGTCCGTCCGTCCGTCCGTCCGTCTGTATGAACACCTAGATCTCAGAGATGGTAAGAGATAGAGGTTTGACATGTATGGGACAAATGCTTATTTTGTCTGCACGCAGATCAAGTTTGTTTCAAATTTTGGCCACGCCCCCTCCCGCCCCCGCAATTTGGAAAAAAGTTATATCTCCTACAGTTTTAAAGATAGAGGACTCGTACCTTCTAGAGATAGTTAGTAATTAGCAAAATGGATCGATTTGCCGAAGAAATGATAAAGATCGGATGAACGGTTCTCAAGTTATGAGCAAAAAAGTGAACCAAGCCCCCCCCGCTACCACCCTCCCACCCTAAAAAAATGTTGCATACTTTTCGGATGGTCACACTATGGAACCGAAAAGGAACACTGTTAAACATGTTTTTTCATGAGTAACGGTAACTTAACTACTCTTCTATAAATAAAACAAAATCTTTAAATAAAATTTATTTTAAAAAAAAATAAATTTATTCTATATTAAAGAAAATTTACTATAAAGTATATATACATCAGCATCAACAGCCGAGTCGACTTCATTCTTCTCTCTCTCTTCTCTTCTTCTTCCTCTTCTATAACCTTCTTCTTCTACAAAAACTTATTTTTCACACTCGTCTTATCTTAGCATTCTCTTCCTCTCTCTTCCTCCACCTTCTTCTTCTCTTCTTATAACTCTCTCTTATAAAAACTTATAACACCTTCTACTCATTTGACTTTCTTTATTTAAATTTATTTTTTTCTTAACCTCTTTATTAAAATAATAATATTTATTATAGACTGAAAAAACCTCAGTTTATTGTAAGATGGCTGTCAAAAACACACAAATGAGAAACTCCGAAAGGCTACTTTCCATATATTCTGAACATTTTTGGAGCTTCTCATATGAAATATCAGATATACAGCTTTAACTAAAGATTTCATTTCATATTCAAAAGAACATGAATTTGATAAAGAATGATTCTTTTATTAATTAGTTCCTTTTGACATTTTTATTCTATTCAGCAATTTCTCTCATTACAAGCGGTTTTTGTTCTAAGGTCCCAAAATTAAGTCTCTTGGATCCCAAAAAAAATTGAGAATTGGGATTGAATTTAGAATGCGAAAACGGTTTTCCAGGAACTAGTGCAATATTCCCCCGACATAGCCCGTAAGGGCCGAACAAACTCAACAATTCACACCAAATGCTAGCCAAAGTCATGCATTACTGAGTGTTAGAGAGAGACAGTCACATTTTCCATCCTCTTTTCTTGGCTAAAAATTTGCAAAGACTGATTTCTTTCTGTGTAGTGTAGTTGTAAGGCAAACATTTCAACTGTGTTAGTTAATAAGATACCCATAGCAACGCCTGTCGTAGCTTAATTAATGCTGCCGCAATTCCCAACTGACAGCAGGATTTTACCAAAAAGTGCAGCTTAACAGCCAAGTGCGATTCATTTGAAGCTGCAAAAACCACCACCTTGACTTGCCTCAGGAAATCAAACTAATTAAGTGTCGCTAGTGTATTGAGTTTTTTTTGCTTTTTGCTCTTTCTGTTCTTACCTGCAAAGTCCTCGCATAATTGATGCCAAGCAGAGCGTAACAGGATGCCACGATAAGCAGCAATGTGCAATAACTTGGTCTGCACATAACTGGACTTGGCCAGACAAAACTCTGAATTTTACGAGCGCCACTTAGGACTAGGACACACACTGGTGGACAACAAACGGCGATTCGGTGGGAGAACTGAATGTCTTTCTTGTGCCGTGGTGCGCGTAATGGCTACTGTTCAACAACTGATGCGTGCACTAAGGCCAACAAGGACATTTTATAGCCAAATCTCTGGAGCTCACACGCTGAGACTGATTAGGTTATTGAATGACAGGCGCTAAATGATTTGTTATGCACTCCTAATTCCAGCAAACTGGTTGGCTCTCGGCCAGCAGTAAACAAGCAGCGGCCCCTCAAAAGCCTTAACGGAAGTGCTAACAATTTGTCCTGCAGCGCGAAACCCAGCATGGTACAGTGTGAAGGATAGCTAGAGTATTGAAGGTGAAAAGTTAATAGTATACTAATAACTACGAGGTGATTTAGATAAATTTTCTTTAAAACTTTGCTCGATTTTCTGGTATTGCTGGTTTTACCAACTGTGACAACAATGAACTATGGTTATTAGGGTGTCCCAAAAAAATCAAAGTGTTTTTTAAGTCATAACAGTTATAAATAAAATCTTAAGAAGGAAGGTTCCGATTACATTGATACATGCCAGTACTTGCTCTCTAAGGCTGACGCTCCACTTCACTTCAAATTCTGATCCGAAAATTTTAAAGCAGCGAACAAGCGCGCAAAAAACATCAAAAATATTGTTTTCCATCTGTCAACATGTCAGTGAAACTGCAAAGTGGTATATTTTTAATAGGTGACATAAAACTTCAAATAACGGGTTTCAAAACTTCCTTCTAATGATTGTGTGATGAAACTTGTAAACTTATATCAAGTTTAAAGGGACTTTCAAAAAAATACACACAAGACTTATTTATGCGATGCCGTCAAGACTTTGTCAACAATATTTATAATTTGTTTAAAATTGCGCACGCCGATGCTCTTTAAATTATAATATTAATGAATAATAATATTAATGTTGCGGGGGCGGGAGGGGGCGTGGCCAAAATTTGAAACAAACTTGATCTGCGTGCAGATAAAAGAAGTATTTGTCCCATACATGTCAAACCTCTATCTCTTACCATCTCTGAGATCTAGGTGTTCATACAGACGGACGGACGGAAGGACGGACAGACGGACAAGGCTAAATCGACTCGGCTGTTGATGCTGATCAAGAATATATATACTTTATATGGTCAGAAATGATTCCTTCTGCCAGTTACATACATTTGCACGACTTTAGTATACCCTTTTTACTCTACGAGTAACGGGTATAACAAATATACGGGTTAATTTCTCTACAATTTTCAATAAAATTTCGATAAACGTAAATCACTGCCGGGATAACGTAAAGGACAGAGAAGTGTGCTTGTGTTAGTGAGCAAGAAAGCTCTCTCCAGACTACAGCCTACAGCTTTCATGCAATTCCGTGTTCACCGATTCACACAACCATAAGTTCGGCTCACAATTACATAAAAAAAGGAGTGACTTCAGCCTCTGGCAGCTATGGCTGGCTGGCTCAGTGCAAGCCAAATGGAGAGGACAAAAAAATATGCCCTTCTCTCTCTAATCCTAAGTTATGCATGGCGCTCTGAAGTAAATTTTATGTACGCACAATGAACACTTAACACAAAGAAAAGAAAGCGAACAAGAAAGAGTGAGTGCAGCTAACCAAAATCTTTACCCTCCTCATCTTTCCATATACATATGTTTGTGATATTACACTGGATGCTGGCTAGTTTAGCCGATCCATAAACGTACTGTGGCTTAAATTTGGCATTAGCTAATTCTGATTTTTTCAGTAAACTTAGGTTCTATCTGGATTCAATGCTAATTTGAAATCAGAAACGAGAAAGGCAAAGCTAACTTCGTCTGTACCGAAGTTTTGATACACTTGAAATAGCTAGTCGCAACGGTTAGCGACTTCGACCAAACTTCGCCAAATCAGCTTAAAAACATTCAATATTACTCATGACCGTGTTTGAGAGCGATAATATTGAGAACAAACCAGTTTTTCTCACTAAAACCCATTTTTCGAGCGAACATTTGTATGGCAGCTACAAGAAGTAGTCATCCGATCCGGTCGTTTCCGACATATTAGCAGCGTGCAGTAAAAAGAAGACTCTGTGCAATGTTTCAGCTCGATAGCTCCAAAACTGAGCGACAAGTTCGCGTAGAAACAGACAGACGGACAGACGGACGGACAAAGCTTAATCGGCTCAGCTCGTCATGCTGATCTAGAATATATATACTTTTTGTGGTCAGAGATGATTCCTTCTATGCGTTGCAAACTTCTGGGCAAAATTATAATACACTTTTCAAGTGTATAACAACTCAGAATTGACCAAACTATAGTCGCACGAGTTAGAGTTTAGAGAACCAAGTCTGTTCGAGAATGGTGCTTACCTATGTGCAATATATTTTTGATCCGCGATAAAATCGGACTTTATCTGCCGAGCAGAAAATTAACTGTATTAAATTGTTAGACAAACCATAATTTGATTGATTTATCAGGGGAAAACAGTCTTTGCTTTGGCTTCGTTCTTGACATATGCGGTACAAAACGATGCTTCAATTATAAAATAAATTCTTGTCAACACTAATTTAATGAGGTTTTTGCAACCTAATGACATATTCGTTGTGGATAGGGGTTTTCGCGATGTTCTGATGCCAGCATTTAAAGGAAAAAAAGCGCAACTAGACACCGAAGAAGAAACATGAGTCTCGAAAAGTCGCTGGGTTGTCGAAGCCGTTCATAGATCAATTGCTCAAAAATATAAACTTTAACATCACAATCTGGACAACAATACAAAAAGCAAAGTTGGTGATACATTTTATTCACTTTTAGTTGTCACTTATTTCGGTTCGAAACAAAATCTCAGCAAATGAACAGCTAACATTCAGGAGAAAATAACTATTTTGCTTAACAAAATTAACAAAAATTTATAATTATGACAAGTTTGCACTCTAAGGTTGAGACATAGTGAATTGCATCGCCCACTCCCTTAAATTTTTGAAATAATTGGATTAGTACAGGGTTGCCCATATTCGACGTACCCATGTTTTTTTAAAAAAAATCAAAGAAAAAAATAAAAATTTGGCGGTTGGCAATCTTAATCATTTAATTTGTTCCAAGTAAATTTGTTTACATCAATTTTTGAATATGATATCTCTCAAATGGCCGCCTCTGGCGTTGATGGCGTATTGTGCCCTTTTTGCACCATTTTCCATCGATTTCGCCAACATTTCGGCCGGAATAGCGGCTATTTCTTCACGAATGTTGTCCTTGAGCTCTTCTACGGGCTTTGGCTTGTTAACGTAAACCTTTGACTTCAAATATCCCCACAAGAAGAAGTCAGGCGGCGTCAAATCGGGCGAACGCGGTGGCCAGTCCAAATCACCACTTTTCGACATCAAACGTCCCGGAAACAATTTCTTCAGAAAATCGATTGTTATGCGACTTGTGTGCGGTGGAGCGCCGTCTTGTTGAAACCAGAACTGCCTCATACGCTTTCGACGAATAATTGGCATCACAAAATTGGTCATCATGTCGCGATAACGCTCCTGGTTGATGGTAACAGCATGGCCATTTTCATTTTGGAAGAAAAACGGCCCAATGACCGTTTTCGCACTAACGCCGCACCAAACTGTGACTTTTTCGTCATGAAGAGGCACTTCTTGAATTTCCTCAGGATTTTCAGTGGCGTAAATACGGCAATTTTGCTTATTTACGGTCCTATTTCACACATTTCGGTTTTTAATAAAGGAATTATAATTTTGCCCAGAAGTTTGCAACGCATAGAAATATTCATTTCCGACCCTATAAACTATATATATTCTTGATCAGGACGACGAGCTGAGTCGATTGAGCTTTGTCCGTCCGTCTGTCTGTCCGTCTGTCTGTCCGTCTGTCCGTCTGTCTGTTTCTACGCGAACTAGTCTCTCAGTCTTAAAGCTATCGAGCTGAAACTTTGCACAGAGTCTTCTTTTTACTGCACACTGCTAATATGTCGGAACCGACCGGATCGGATGACTATATCTTATAGCTGCCATAGGAACTATCGGTCGAAAAGTGGGTCTTTGTGAGAAAAACTTTTTTGTTTTTAATGTTAACGGCTCCCACTTCAGCAATTATTAATTCTATACGCTTTCACATAGATTAGGAAGTTTTTGTCCAAATTGGATGACTATATCTTATAGCTGCCATAGGAACTATCGGTTGAAAAGTGGGTCTTTGTGAGAAAAACTTTTTCGTTTTTAATGTTAACGGCTCCCACTTCAGCAATTATTAATTCTATACGCTTTCACATAGATTAGAAGGTTTTTGTCCAAATCGGATGACTATATATTATAGCTGCCATAGGAACTATCGGTCGAAAAGTGGGTCTTTGTGAGAAAAACTTTTTTGTTTTTAATGTTAACGGCTCCCACTTCAGCAATTATTAATTCTATACGCTTTCACATAGATTAGGAAGTTTTTGTCCAAATCGGATGACTATATCTTATAGCTGCCATAGGAACTATCGGTTGAAAAGTGGGTCTTTGTGAGAAAAACTTTTTCGTTTTTAATGTTAACGGCTCCCACTTCAGCAATTATTAATTCTATACGCTTTCACATAGATTAGAAGGTTTTTGTCCAAATCGGATGACTATATATTATAGCTGTCATAGGAACTATCGGTCGAAAAGTGGGTTTTTTATGAGAAAAATTTTTGGTTTTTAATCTTAACGTGTCTCACTTCAGCAATTATTAATATTATGCGCTTTTACAAAGATTTTGAAGTTTGGGTCAAAATCGGATGACTATATCTTATAGATGTCATCGGAACTAGCGGTCGAAAAGTGGGGTTTATTTAGAAAAATTGTTTGTTTTAATGCTGGCGTTCTTAAACTTTGATGTATTAAAACATTTTCAAGGAATATAAAAACTTCGCAAAAAAAAAAAAAAAAAACCAAACGTTTTAATTTTATTATAAAAAAACATTTATATTTAAAAAAAATTATTTGTTTATTATAAATTTATATTATATTATAAAGGGGTCGGGGGGGGGGTGTTTGTTCAAGGTAAAAATCTGCTTGGACTGACGCTTCAAACGCGGTATGTCATTAAGCGATCTGATATCTCTGTCAAAAGTTATGGCGTTGCCAGATGGGTCCGTCGAATATGGGCAACCCTGTAAATCATTTTTTTTTTGGTTTTTTTTTTTTTTTTTTTATATCCCTTTTTTTTTATTTAAAAAACTTTATAAAAAAAAAAAAACTGACAAAAAAACCAATCATCCAGATGTAAAAATGCACAAATATGGACTTACTGCCGTGAGTACGTGCACGGAAACTCGACCAGCTGAAAGAAAATACCCCTTTCATAAGAAAGAAAACAATGCAAAGCAAGTAAAAGTTCTCTTTTATTTAGAAAGTAGAGTTTGTTATTTAATATTTTATAAGATATCAAATTAACACTTGACCCAATGTACCATACTTGATGCCCGCAGTCATTCAAATCAGCGGCATCCTGTTTTATGCAAATCAAAGCAAAGCACAAATCTGGCACGCCCCAGCGGAGTCAATGCCAATCGATCAATCTTATTTAAATGTTGACAGTTGTCGTCACATTGTGTCTAAGTTGGAAAGGCTTGGTGTGTTTCCCCTTTACCCCTGTTCCAGGCTTATTTCTAAGCCGCATTAACATCAATTTGTTGAGCAAACAGCTGTGCACCTAGCCAAGGACAGATAGAAGTCTCACTCTGGCCAAGCCCTCTGGCTGAAAGTTTGTTTGAACAATTTATTTTCATAGAATTTATGCCGATTGTCAAATCAATTGGTCAGCAAGGACACTTACAGCACTGTTGATATACAGTTGAGTATTTCCTAAGAATTGACCTCTTTTTTGAAATTTAGCAGCAGGAAATAACTGCAAATCACAAGCATTTTCAATAAGAGACCATCGACAGCTGCAGCACGTGTCACATCCATCCATCAAGTGCTTCAATATGTAGTTGCTGGGCGGATGGGGGCAGTTGTTGCAAAGTTGTCAGTGGAATGTTTTTGTTTGCCACTATTAAACACCCACTTGACCCGCACCAACAGGACATGCTATTCAAGGGGCATTTGTTTATTTAGTAACTCAATGCGGGACTGTAAGTATATAAATATAAAAGGACAGGCTTGTACACTTGAGTGACTTATTTATTGACACAACGCTGAAAATTTAATTACAATATAAATCGATATTTCAAATGTCTCCAGTGATTTGCGGTGATTTATGAGCATGATAAAGAATTTCAATGTTCATTTACAACTAAATTGTGATGGTAGCAATCTGATAAAGGCTTGTAACTTTCAAGGGAATTAGAAAGTGAGCTAAAGCACATTAGTCCCCACTGCAATGCTATTTTTATACCCTTTACTAGTAGAGTAAAAACTTAAGTCGGCAAATGCATGTAACAGGCAAAAGGAAGCATCTTCGATATAATAACAACAGCCAAGTCCGTCCGTCACTGACATAGCTAAATGAAAGCACTATTGGAAATTTGTGGCATTTTGTGGCAAAGCTATTGGGTTTAGTTGATTGGCAAACCATCTAAAGTTCGTTAGGTGGAAAATATTAAGAAAACAAGTTTTAAAAGTCACACCAACAAAACTGAGTTCTTTTCAACTTGTGCTTCATTTTCAATTGACTATGATTGATGGGAAAATCTTTAGCTTTACTGCAGAAACTTCATCACAAACATGCAGAATTTAAAAAGCATCGCCCAAGGCAATAAACAGCATACATTTTGTTAAAAGCCTGCCAAATAATGTCAATTTGTGAGAGTTTTGGATTTGAACGATATGTAAAATACCGAACTTAAATCAAGCTAAGTAAAATTGTTACTGCTTGAAAAAAGAGCGGAAAGACTTCCGAAAATTCGTGAATAAGTAAAATGCCCTGCATCGAGATTAAAGTAGAACGAAATTTCAATGAAAAAGCGATAGCTTCAAATAAAACCGAAAGCAAGCGCGAAACTGATATAAAAGAATCTTTCTTACTAACACAAAAACACAAATTCGTTCTCAACTTGACGTTGTTTTTGTATACTCTGTAACAAAAGTACACAGAGTACCAGGTCAAAATGAATATTGGTGCACACCGTTTTTGAAATAAAATCGGATTTATATTTAATTTTTTTTTACATTGAAAAGAAGTAAAACTTTCTAAGAGAGTCTATTTTAGTTACTTATCGTTTCTAAGATAGTAAATTTTCTTAAAGTGGCTCCCTGGTATACTGTACACCAGTGGTGCCCAAACTCACACTGTCAGGCAATGCACTTGTGTGTGTAGCAGAAAAACGGGAAGTAAACGTCATGATGTCAAACATGAGCAAAAAGCAAACAAACAAATGCCTCGTGAGAGAAGAAAAAGCCGAGAGCAAGCAGCCGAGCGTGCTATTTATAGAACACTCGTATTCTCTCTATCTATGCGTGTGTCGATTGCGACGCCGGCAAAATTATGTGTTCCTATCCCACGGGATAGGCCTTTGGCATTTTGGGCTTGTACACTGAAATGAATAATGTATACCCTTGGTTATATTAAAATTGTCCGGTATTTTTGTAACTCATCATCCGTTTGTCTGTTTGTTTCTATGCGATCTCCTCCGTCAGTCGCAACACTTGGCCAAAAGTTTATTTTTCAGTCAAAAAATTTGCAATTGCTCAAAGCTATATCCCAAATGTACAAAAAATAAATTTTTTATTCACATTCAAATGTTTGTCGAAACTGAAATGCTATTTAATTTTCCTTTAAAAAAGGCCTCAGCCGCAGAAATCGCACTTAATGTGGTTTTTGTTATAAACTTTTAGTGAAATGCCACTGTTGCTGCATCCAAACTTGAATGAATTATCCATTTCATGTCCGATTTTTTGCGGTTAAGGGTTTTTATTAAAGTATATTAAGGAGCTTTTATTTCAAAATTAAAAAACATTACAGTTTTAAATGTATTATCATGGATTTTATAAGCACTTTAAAATCTTTATTTTTTTTAAATTTGTATAAAAATTTTTACATTAGGGTCCATAGCATTGAAAGCTGTAGCAATAAATATTAAAGATAAAATTTGCGCTGCTTAGCGCAAAAAGATTCTTTATACTGCAGGGTTCCTCAAGCAGAGAGCGCGAATTGTTGCCGAAAACGTGACTGTGTCTCTCTCTAACACACAATGAATGTTGACTTCGGCAAGCATTCGGTAAGAATTGGCAAGTAAGTTCGTGTCCCCTTGAGTTATCGTTGGGAAACTCTGTTATAGTGGCAGTAGGAAATCACTGTGGTGAGAGAGACGACCATATTGCCATATGTATCCAGAGAGCATATGTGAGAGCGAACAGCTGACAGAAGCGAAGTCGACTGAGTAAATTTTCTCTCTAACACTTATTGCTCCATCTTGAAAGCAATCACCCTAACAAATTGTTGCCTGAAAATAAACTTTTGATCAAGATTTTTCTTATTTTAAATTTCTAAAGAACTTTTAAATCGGCAAATTGCTAAATAAATAATACTGATAACTAAATATATGATAGCATGACCCTAAAAATTTCATACTCATGAGGACCAACCCAGGGTACCTACATTTAAAGCCAGGTACGGAGATACCCGCGAAATACCCACGAAATGAAAAAATCCATATAAAAAAATGATTTTGGAAGTTCCTGTACTAGTTCACGCGCTAAATTTACATATCGATATCACAGCGTTGCCACCCGATATCAACGTGTCAGACGAAAGTCTTCCGATATTCACGCGATGAGAGTAGGATAACTATACAAAAACCTTAACAACTCAGAACAACTTTTCATTGGACATAAACAGCATTATGATAGCGGCTAGAGAAAATTTTTTGGAGAAAGTATAGATATTTATTGAGTTTAATTATGCTATTGATAATTGATTGTTTTTGCTAGGAGATTTTGCGACTTGCTCTGCGTCAAAGGACAGCGTACGCTGGCGGTGTCCTAAGCACGCTAAGAGTGAAGTTTCCGAAGCGGCATAACTCAAGTGGGAGGCAGCAATTTTGTGAACAGCATTTTCAATTATTCAAGCAGCTACGTAAAGCTTAAGATTAAATAAACGATTTTTTTAGTTTTAATTTAAATATAAAGAGTGTTTTTACAAGAAAAACTCTAAATCACGCCTCAAAAAATTACAGCCAGAGATTAAAACCGTAACCAAAACCGTAACCCGTAACCGCTAAAAACACTTTAAAATTTGAAACCGAAACCGTAACCATAACCGAAAGAAAAATTTTCTTATAACCGTAACCGTATAACCTTTATTTACAAAACCGGTTATCATTACCGTAACCTAAACAAATATATGGGTTAATTTCGGTTTTTCCTTCACTAGTACAATGAACATTTCACATACTTATAAGTTTATCACTAAAGTTGGCTGCTTTTTTTGTTATGCGCCGTACTGTTGCTAATGGGCTGGCATAACTAGGAAGTGCCTGAAAGTATCTTAAATACATTGGTGCTAAACAGTTATATAGCATAAAAGCTAGGTACTCAGACGCTGGAAATTTTGTAGGAGCGAAAATTGTTTTATAATATTCAGAGCCACGGTGAGATTTTGATTAAAACACATTTTCTTTCTTTTTCTACGGCTACTGATAATTTGCCTACAATTTGAGTAACTAATTTACTCGGGACAGTTCAACAGACGGGTTTTTTCAGAAACCAAGTTGAAAACTACGTTCATTTTTTTTTATTGTGCGACTGTGTAGTCAAGTCTGTTTTTCTTTTTATGTATTTTTGTAATAAACTTTGTATAAACAGTTACTTTAACGATGTACTATTTATTCAATTTTCAAAAATATATACTTATCTAATTAGTTAAACTTAACTCGATACTTCTGCGAATTGAGTATTTTCTTGTATTTAAGTTAAAAATTATATTGTTAAATTTTAAAACAGGCGAAAATAATGGTGAAAATTCCGTATTAGAAATTTGAACTAAGTATATTTACTGAATAAATGAAATTCCAAATGGGGCAAGATTTGTCAAAGTAATATTTCATACTAATAACCGTAACCGAAATCGAAACCCGAAACAGAATAAGGCTAATAACCGTAACCCTAACCGTAACCCATATCTCATAACCGTAATATAACCGTAACCGGAAAAAAGCGATCGGCCAAAACAGTAACCGTAACCCAAACCGTTATTCGTTTCGGTTTTAATCTCTGATCTCAGCAAATTGTATAACAAATTTGAATTTATTTCCAAATATTTGTTATTTTTCCCATGCAACTTTCCACTTTAAACATTGGTTAACATTTGTTTATTAATTTGCTTTTGTAAGCTTTAACAGTTTGCTAATCTTCTGACAGTTAAGCCTTCGATTGGCTTTTTGCTAATGCTCTTCAACGCCCACATTGGCTTGGCCCAGTGACCTACTCGTGGGGGTGAAGGGATTTAATTGAATTAGTTGTGTTCTGTGGGCGGCGCTTTGAAGTTTGCACTCTGCACCCGCCCACAAGAAGTTCCATGAACCATCGAGCACTTGACGTTGACCCGGTCGTTGCTGCCTGCCAGCCTGGCGTACAATGTTGACGTTTGCGCTTAGCCGGAACTCAACTGCCGGAAAGGCCACGGCTTTATTGAGTTTCCGCCAAACGCAACGCGTTTACAAAACGAGCAACTCGAAGACATTAATTATACCGCAATGAAGCTAAGGAGAGCACAAAGTGAAGTGTGGCTTGGCGTACGGCTTGGCCAGTCAATCGAGCAATAAATAATAGAGTCCGAGCCTTGGAAACCGTTACTGGTCTAGATAGTAGCGAATGATGTGGTCTTTTTATACTGAATGAACCCAATCACTGAAGTTGATGTGAGATAGGATTTGACTGGACCAAGTCAACAAGGCAACTGGGGAAGAAGAAGGACGTTCGTTATGCACTTGTAAACCCTTAAACATATTGAATTTAAACTAGTGAAGGGCAGCAGCAGCTGCATAAAAAAAAAATGAACAAAAACTTACAACGAACGATTTATGTGGATGCCAAGGACATTGGAGGAAACGTATGGGAATATTTATCTGGCAACAAGTGATGCTTGTTTAGCTTTGTATAGCCTTGCGGACGACATGAAGGTATGCACATTAGTGTGGAGTGAACATTTTCTTTTTTAGTTCATTGTCATTGGAGGTTGCGTAAACATTTCTTTCGCCCAATCTATTAAATTATAATAGTACGACGCATGAGCTTGAAGCTCTGGAAGTCGAAGCTTCACTGATGTGGAATGCATTTCCTTGTAACATAGCCAACAAAATATTTTCTGGATGTGTGAAGAATGAATTTCTTTGTATGGTTTTTAAGACAATGGTCATCTCATTTCTCAATTATAAACTCCTGTACACTTAAATCCCGACACTTAGCGAGCTTTTGGCCTATGCTGCCGAAAAACTATTAGGGCCTGTTTTGGTACCGTCGCACACAAGGGGCGACTAAAAAAAAAAAAAAAAAAATTTTTTTTTTTTAAAATATTAAAGAAAGTTTAAAAAAAAATTGAAAGATGATTAAATTTTGCGTAATAATCAAAAAAGAAAAATAGTCTAGGATATTTGGTTCTCCCACAACACGCATTTAAAGTTCTCCTTTCGAACTCGATTTTAAGGAATTCATAAAAAATTGCATTTTAATGTATGTCCGCAATCGTTTTTTATCAATATGAAACTTTTATGCGAATATGTGGCGATTGGAAGTATTAGTTTTGACTATTCTTAGTTCAATAGTATAAATAAAATTTTCATAAAAAAAATTAATTTAATTTTTTTTTAATTTTTGGAAAACGGTCCAAAAAAAACAACATTTTTTTTATTGTTGGACATAAAGTAGTTACCCGCGCGCGATCGCTCTTTGAAATAAATTTGAAAATTATGTTTCAACATTAAACTTTCTGTCCTGAAAAAATTAGCGTGCCCTTTTTTGCCTTTTCTGAGAAAATTGAATTTTAGTAAGTGAAGTCATTTTCAAAATTCCAATATCGCCAGCCCTGGAACATTCGCGCGCATGTTGAATGTCATTAATCAGCTGTTCTAACACCTGTTTTGTTTGTTTACTTTCTTGATATTTGCGAGTGGACTAAAAAATGAAAAATGAAGCAGGTAGTGTATATTTTAGTGTTTTGCTGGCAGAAAATGAAAAGTCGAGAAAGAAATTCTGCGACTTATTAACACTGTGATGCAAGTTGAAGGCGCTGAAGTTGAAGTAAGCCATCAGTTAATTCTTTCAATGATTGACGGAAAAGCTTGTAATGCATTGACGGAGACAACATCAACATCTAAGTGTTACATTTGCGGAGCAACAAGCAAACAATTTAATAACATTGACGAAATGTTATTAAAGGAAGTGAAAGCGGAAAATTTGAAATTCGGGCTTTCAACTTTGCATGGATGGATTCGGTTTTTTGAATGCCTTTTGCATTTGTCCTACAAATTGCCTATAAGAAGGTGGCAAGCCAGATCGGTAGAAGACAAAGAAATTGTTGCCAAGACAAAAAATCGAATTCAAAACGAATTCAAGGGAAAACTAGGCTTACTTAGTGATCTCCCGAAATCTGGATTTGGAAGTAGTAACGATGGTAACACTGCAAGGCGATTTTTTCAAAACGCAGAATTGACTGCAGAGATAACTAAGATAGACATCTATTTGCTAAAAAGAATGCACACTATATTAATAGTTGTTTCATGCAACTATGATATTAATATGCACAAATTCAAAAATAATGCCTTGGAGACTGCTAGGCATTTCGTAAATTTGTACCCTTGGTGCAATATGACGCCGACTTTGCATAAATTTTTTTATTCATGGCCCGGAAATAATTAATTATGCATTGCTCCCAATTGGTCAATTAACCGAGGAGGCCCAGGAAGGACGAAACAAAGATTTCAAGCTTTACAGAGAACATTTTTCGAGAAAATGCAGTCGGGAAAAGTGCAACCTCGATGTTCTGAATAGAATGTTCATTACCTCGGATCCTCTGGTATCGAGGCATTTCAAGAGCCAGGAAAAAAAATATATCAAATGCCAAAATCAGCTTTAGATCTGTTAGAAAATGTACCTGAAGTTCAAGAGGAGTACTCTAATTCAAGTGAAAGTAGCGATGGGGAATAAAGAAAATTGTTGAATATAATACGAAATTGGTTATGTTGTTATACCCGTTACTCGTAGAGTAAAAAGGGTATACTAAAGTCGTGCAAATGTATGTAACAGGCAGAAGGAATCATTTCCGACCATATAAAGTATATATATTCTTGATCAGCATCAACAGCCGAGTCGATTTAGCCATGTCCGTCTGTCCGTCCGTCTGTCCGTCCGTCCGTCCGTCCGTCTGTCCTGTATGAACGACTAGATCTCAGAGATGGTAAGAGATAGAGGTTTGACATGTATGGGACAAATGCTTCTTTTATCTGCACGCAGATCAAGTTTGTTTCAAATTTTGGCCACGCCCCCTCCCGCCCCCGCAATTTGGAAAAAACGTTATATCTCCCACAGTTTTGAAGATAGACGATTCGTACTTTCTAGAGATAGTTAGTAATTAGCAAAATGAATCGATTTGCCGAAGAAATGATAAAGATCGGATGAACGGTTCTCAAGTTATGAGCAAAAAAAGCGAACCAAGCCCCCCCCTACCACCACCACTCCCACCCTAAAAAAATGTTGCATACTTTTCGGATGGTCACCCTAAGGAACGCAGGAGCACTGTTAAACATGTTTTTTCATGAGTAACGGGTATATCGAAGTCGGTTAGAGCCGACTTTAACTTACGCTCTCGTTGTCAATTGTACAGGGTATATTGAAGTCGGGCTACTCGACTGCAACGGTCTTACTTGTTTATTATAATTATCTCTAAAATCTAAAAAGTTTTGAAAATTTAACCCGATTATTCCAACGAAAACTATAGGATATACTCTTTCGACTGCGAAAAAATAATTTCAAGTTAATAATATTAGCAAAGAATCGTATTGGCCTGTTTTTAGCTTCCTATGTTTCGAAAAAAAAAATTTATTTCGCAAAAACAAGTAAAAAAAATTTTTTTTTTTTTTAATTCTTAAAAAAAATTTCCACTAAATATTTCTAACTTTTAACTCTTTTTTTAATACTTTAATCCTCTTAAAAAGATGGCATCAATAGTTTTTTGCTACAGCGCTCCGCTGAATTATGGCGCGATTTTGGCCTTTTCGCCCCAGTGTGCGCGTGAAAAGAAAGAAAGGGGGAGGAAATAGTTGCTTAAAAAAAAGAAAGAAAAAAAAAAAAAAGGGAGGGGTTTTCTAAAAAATTTTTAAAAAAAAATTTTTTTTCGTTTTTTGCCCCGGTGTCGACAGCAGTTCAATCATAAAATAAAAAAAAAAGCGGTGTGGTATTATAAAAATTTTTTTTACAAAAAAAAAAAATTTTCTTCCACCATCTTTTTTTCCCCCAAAAAAATTAAAAATAAAAGGACTATTCTATTTGGTGCTTATATTAATATAAAATATATTATTTAAATAAATTTTTTTTTTTTCTTATTAAACCAAAAAAAATTTAAAACACAAAATTAAAAAACGAAAAAAAAAAAGGGGTATATATAGCAAGTGTAAGCCGATTTGTCAAAAATTATTATTTGAGCATGGATTTTTCGCAAAATTTGCCAAATTTTATGATTTTTGGGAATCATTTAGATTTGATAGATGGCGATTGTAGACGCTTAAATGGTTAGATCCAACGGTCCGAAAAGTCCCGAAATTTTTAAAACTTTTGTAAATTGACGGGTCAAGATCGAGACTATCACGAAAATGTAATGGTTGGCTTAAGGATGTGTAGCAACGCACGCCGGGTACCTCGTGGAAATATGTATTTCAGAACAGTTTGATGGCAAATCTTTAATCCGTTTTTAGATCAAACGCTTTTTTATCACTTATCTTCTGTTGTTGACCTTTCAGTAACCCTGGCCTAACAAAATAACAATTGAAATATGGGTAATTGTTTCTGAAGTAGGCAACTTTTTTTTCATAGTTTCCAAACATTTTAATTTTTTTGACAGGCCGCAGTTTTCCACGATTTTTAATAGCTTTTTCAGAATTTTTCCATTGTGGGATGCAGAGATATAGCGAGTGTTTTTATACCCTTGGAGAGGGTATATTAAAATTGTCCGGATGTTTGTAACGCACAGAAGGAAACATCTCCGACCACATAAAGTATATATATTCTTGATCAGCATGACGAGCTGAGTTGATATAGCCATGTCCGTCTGCCGTCCGTCTGTCCGTCCGTCTGTCCGTCTGTCCGTCTGTTTCTATGCTATCTCCTCCGTCAGTTTTAAAGCTATCTCAACCAAACTTTGCACGAAGTCTTTTGGTATAAATACGCTGCACATTTGTCGGAACCGGCCGGATCGGATGACTATAGCATATAGCTGCCATAGGAACGATCGGTTGAAAAAGTAGTTTTAGTGAGAAAAACTTTTTTGTTTTCAATGCTATCGCTACCAACCCCCGTATTTATAAGTTTTCTATGCTTTCACATAATTTCAGCAAGTTTTATGCAAATCGGGCAACTATATAGTATAACTGCCATACAAAAGATAGGTCTGAAAAAAGTCTTAGTAAGAAAAACTTTTTTGTTTTCAATGCTATCGCTCCCACGTTGTACAGATCTATATTACATAAAATTTTGTCAAGTTTTGATTTAAATCGGATGACTATAGCATATAGCTGCCATAGGAACGATCGGTCCAAAATGTAGTTCTAGTGAGAAAAACTTTTTGTTGAATATATCGTGCGAAAATTGCCAATAGAGTTAAAAATCTGGCAACATATAAAAAGTGAAGGGAGAATCATGCTCCAAGGGTATATAAACTTCGGTCGAGCCGAAGTTAGCTTTCCTCTATTTTTTTTTTGTTAAAGTTGCTTATTGCTAAATATTTGATGGGTCTAAAAATAAATAAAAAATTTCAAAAAATATTATGTTTCCTTTACTTTGTGATAAAAATATTTGCGATGGTTGAACTGGTGGAAAAAACCGCCGAAACTTAAGAAAAAAAAAATTAAATCGGGATTTCTATTGTAAAAAAACAGCCATTTTGAAATTATTCAAAAAATTGGGAGTAATCCTCTTGATATCTAGTTCTCTAAAAAAGGTTTCATGTTGGGACAGCCATTACTTTGCGCGAAACTCACTTCCAAAGAATCAAATTTTACTGAAATCATAGTAGGCAATAGTAATATAAAATTAAGCATCTTTATTGGGCATATTCTTTCTTTTTGGAAACACATCGTCTTCAGCGTAGGAATATTTCTTAAACATGAGATGGTCATTGTCGATGGGAATGACACTGTGGTATTTGTGAGTACCTGGTACTGTTTCCGCATGGTTGAAGCGGACAGTCAACTCCTTTGCCACTTTCATTATTTCAGCCTGAGAGCCAAAAAATACCTCAGTTTTCTCCATATTCTTTTGCCCAAAACAAAACAATTGCTCAGCTGTGTTTACGGCTTGAAGACTAGCCCGTGCTGCGTGTCCTTTTACTGTTCCCAATGCCGTCACAAGCGCCCTTAACCGTCCAAAAAAGTGCCACTCCCCGGGAACTCCAAAGTCTTCGCGATGCTTAGGAAGATTCGCAAATTTATACCGGTTCTTGAATTGTTGAGCGGCCCCATGGCTGAAATAAATTATTTTGCTGGGAGCCAACTTTTCTTTTATGTACTGCACAATTTTCTTTTGAAAACAATAAAATGCAGTTGTATTATGCTGAAAATCATCTGATAATATTACAATGGACCCATGACGTAACTTTGTTTGTTTCCTGTAGTAGTACACCACAGTAAGCAAAGTTATGGCTGTCTCATCATGAAAACCTTTATAGAGAACTAAGAATATCAAGAGGATTACCCCTAATTTTTTTGGAAAAATCTCAAAATGACGGTTTTTTTGCGATGTTGCAAATATTTTTATCAGAAAAGTAGAGAAAAAATAATATTTTTCGAAAGTTTTTATTTATTTTTTTATTAATTGGTCAAGGTGTATCTGATAAAATTTATCAAAATAACGCCGGAAAACTTCAAGTTATAAATGAAAAAGAGGTTTTTTTCGGTGCAATCAGAACATAAGTCCTACAGGGTTGCCCATCTGGCAACGCCATAACTTGACAGACATGTCAGATCGCTTAATGACATACCGCGTTTTAGGGTTTTACCATGGAACAATACACGCCACGCGAGCGCTCTGAAATAGTTGAAATTTACATTCAACAGAACAAGTCAATTGTGAAAACTCAACGTGCTTTTAAAAAATTAAGCCCTTATTTGTGATTGAATTGGACCGTAAATAAACAAAATTGCCGTATTTACGCCACTAAAAATCCTCAGGAGATTCAAGAAGTGCCTCTTCATGACGAAAAAGTCACAGTTTGGTGCGGCGTTAGTGCGAAAACGGTCATTGGGCCGTTTTTTCTTCCCAAATGAAAATGGCCATGCTGTTACCATCAACCAGGAGCGTTATCGCGACATGATGATCAATTTGGATGCCAATTATTCGTCGAAAGCGTGTGGGCAGTTCTGGTTTCAACAAGACGGCGCTCCACCGCACACAAGTCGCATAACGTTTGATGTCGAAAAGTGGTGATTTGGACTGGCCACCGCGTTCGCCCGATTTGACGCCGCCTGACTTCTTCTTGTGGGGATATTTGAAGTCAAAGGTTTACGTTAACAAGCCAAGGACCGTGAAGAGCTCAAGGACAACATTCGTGAAGAAATAGCCGCTATTCCGGCCGAAATGTTGGCGAAATCGATGGAAAATGCTGCAAAAAGGGCACAATACGCCATCAACGCCAGAGGCGGCCATTTGAGAGATATCATATTCAAAAATTGATGTTAACAAATCTACTTGGAACAAATTAAATGATTAAGATTGCCAACCGCCAAATTTTTATTTTTTTCTTTGAGTTTTTAAAAAAAAACATGGGTCCGTCGAATATGGGCAACCCTGTACATACGGTTCAAAATGTGCAAATGTGCAAAATCCGCTTCCTTATAAATACCCCAACTGAAATTTCCGAAGCAAAAATCAAAATCTATAATTTGAAATCAAAGGGAAGCATATACTAACGTTTATAAACACAAAATTTGTTGTGATTAATTCCTTTTTTGAAGAATACTTACTTATTCTTTTTTAGCTAAAAAAAATTTTATTTTATACCATTAATCCGACAATTATTGAATATTCCGTGGGGATTATGTGGTGATTCTGCCATATCTGACTAAAATGTCTACGAAGTATTGATAATTATAAAATGACATGAAGCATACTTTGAAGGGCATTACCTCCATTTTATTTTTATAAAATAAAAATAGTAATAGTTAATTTTATACTTTAGTCTTGTTTATACGTTAAATAAATGGAGAAAATCCACATAAAAAAAACTGTTGATATGGATAGTGATCTGTGATTTTTATTAGGGATTTTTTAGCTGGCTCGAGGTCAATGTTTTCTACGTGCTTATTAAAAACAAACACGAATTTTGGATTTTCCAATATATTTCAAATCCCTTCGGTATTCGTCTTTAGTCCGGGGGAAAAAGCTTAGCGCCCGCTTAGTCAGCTGTGAAGATGATAACTGAATCGTAAAATCAACAATATTTAGCCCAAGACGAAAAATGTTAGAATTACATTTATTGCTTTTTTTTATGCAATTAACAAACAAAACACTCAAGATAAAATCGCTGAGCTCAGATTTTGGCCAGATCATGCTTTTCTGTCAATTAATCCTATAGGATTTGTATCAAATTTGTATATTTTTTGCCTGTTACACTCCACCCAAATACACATAGTTCTTTGTGAACTATGTCTCTTATGTGCCTAAAAAAAAAGTTGAATTTGGGAAGAAAAAGAAAAATGGGACTCGTTCCTTTTTACACAGAAAAAAAAAAAACAACTTAAATCCAAATATTTACACTTTGATTTAAAATTTTCGCCAATAAAACTGCACTACAAATGTGTTTTATTAAATGTGAAGTGTGTGCCACTAAATCTCAGATTTAATATGAACATAATTGATTTCAAGTGTCCTGATATTCAATTCGATGTGACGGCATATTAAAATTAAAAGTGAACTTATTAAATTTAACTATGATTCATGTTAAAAAAATTAAAATTAAAAAAAAAAAAGAATATCAATTATGGCGAGGCGGTGTGGGAAGGGACAAAAGGGAAAGAGGGGGTGGGGGAAGGGAGGGGAAAGGGTTGGCAGGAGGGCACAGTCTTCTTTCTGTAAAGGTGAAACATTTTTTTTATTTACCTTTACTGGGACTCGAACTCAGGACTTCGGGCTCTTAAACACAAATGCTGGCGTCTTAGCTTACGACTATTCAGGGCTCGCGTGACGGTGCAGCAAGTCTCAGTTAAGAACACAGATAATTGTTATTTATGTTCAACATAAAATTAACAACTTTTCATAGTTAAATATAATTTGTCTCATATTAACCATTGAATTTTTTGATTAAATGTGTTTAAACTTTAATTTTAATATGATTGCCTTACTTCAAGTATATGATAAAATCTACAAAATTAAATATGAAAATTATTTAATTTATATTTTGCATAGTACATTTGAATCTACTAGCAAACCTTTGATTTTAAGTTTAACAAAATATTCAAATTTAATACGAAACATTTTTAACTTTACAACGTTTTTTTAAGTATGTGCATTAGGGTGCATCGATTTGTATGGACCCAAAAAATGAAAAATGGTACCATATTCGTAATCTACGGTCAAATTCTAAGATGTTTTCACCAAGAAACCATGGTTCTAAATCCAATTCCTAGATCCCGCTTTTTTTAGTTGAGAAATTTGATTTTAAAATGGGTTTTTTTAGCCACAGTTGTTTAGGTTTTCTTAAAATATCTTTTGTGTTTTTGGATCCGATCTGACGAAACTGGTATCGCTTACTCTTGTTGAGACCAGGACTTTAAAACAAGGACCAAATGTCCTTAAAGGACAATTTTCTTATTTTATTATTTTAAGATGTATTTATAGACAAA
>JAEIFU010003434.1:0-28653 GCA_018904235.1 Lordiphosa stackelbergi | reverse complement strand
AATAAGTGATCGGCTGTATTTGTCGTTGAAGTAATTATTTAACCCCAAAGAGAGATTCAGGCGTTTATAACGTCCTGCTGAAGCTGTTGTAGGCTCAATAAAATTTGCACGATTTCTACAGTCAATCCTCTTAGCTGCTGTGAGATTTTCCAGGAAGCTTTATCGAATGGTCAATCTGCAGATTATTGGTCCTCAACCAAAACGCGCCAAACGGCAAAGCAGTGAGATCGACGTTCCAATGAAAATTTTGCCGTAGCGTATACCAGGCGACTTTCGGGAAGGTCAAACGTCTTTCTCATGTATCCAAAATGTGAGCCCAGAGTATATACTAAAAAAGCGAAGGGAGACCAGTTTCTAGATGTATTGCGTAGTTCGGCGAATTACGTGGTAGACGAAGACTTTTTTTGATGAAATATCTTTGAAGTCTTTCTATTTCCTCGTATGTCCTGAATCCCCACATCTGAGAGCCATAACACATAATTGAACGGGCAGTGGCTTCAAACATTCGGTATTTGACACTATGTGGCACGTGCTGTTTATCCAGGAGCGTGTTCCATGTACTATTAAGAGCTTTTATAGAATCTCTAATTTTTGCCTGCATGTGTGAGTTCAGCGACATGTTGGAGGACAGAGTAATTCCCAAATATTTAAAGGAGGTAACCCGTTCGATTATTGCTGAATTCATGTGCCATTTCTCATCTGCGGCGATGCGACCTCGGTTGTCTCTAACGACCATGATTTTAGTTTTTTCTGTGTTGACTTCCAGACCCCAAAGGCAGCAGTATGCGTACAGTTCATCTAACATGTGTTGCAGGGCATTTGGTGAGTTTGCCATTAGTACTAAATCGTCTGCGTACATCAAGAGTTTTACGCGCGAGCCTCCAATTAAAATGCCTCCCGAAAGCGAAGTTGTTAAGTCGTCTATAAAAAGCGCAAACAAAAGCGGGCTTAACAGGCACCCCTGTTTGACTCAGAGTTGTTTGAAAAACATTTAGACAATTGTGAGCCGTCCCATACAGAGGTTGTATTGTTTTCGTATAGTGCCTGAATGACCGTTAAAAACTTCGATGAAACACCAATGCTGCTTAGCTTATAAATCAGGCTTCTTCGGTTAATTGAGTCAAATGCCGCTCGGAAGTCTACAAAGCAGAGATAAAGTTTTCGTTTTTCCTCCATATACGTGATCGCTGTGGATGTAAGCACGAAAAGGCTGTCCACCGTCGAGTATCCTCTCCTAAATCCAAATTGAAATTCGCTTAGCTTGCTCTGCCCATCTACCCATGATTCTAATCGTGTATAAAGCACCGAGGTAAAAATTTTTGCTATCGTGTTTATACAGGATATACCCCTGTAGTTGGTCGCTTCCGTCGGGTTACCTTTTTTGAAAATGGGGAATATTATACTTTTTTTAAAACTTTCTGGGAAGGATGCTTCGGAAAATAGCCGGTTAAACTCATTAGTTAGCTTGCTTATAAAAATCTTGGGGGCTCCCTTGAAGAATTCAGCTGGTATACGATCTTCTCCTGGTGCTTTGTTCAATTTTGTTTTATTTATAGCTGTTTGAACTTCTTCCAAGGTAATGAGTTTGTCGAGCTCTTTGACTTGATTTAGAGGAAGGCACCAGTTAATGTTGACAAGACCATCTGGGTTAACGTACAAGAGGCTTTCAAAGTGTCGAGCAAGGCATGTTGCATCTGCATTTATGTTGCTACGAGATTGTGTTCCATTTACTCTTCTCACCATTGACCAGAAAGTTTTACTGTCTTTGATTGTCGCCAACTCCAATTCGATTCTGCGGTAATAGTTACGTTGTTTCCAAATGCAAAGTTCTTTATATGAACGGTTAGCTACTTGATATTCAGACTTGGCAGAGGGAGAATTCTCCTTTTGGACACGGCGTAAATATTGACGGGATAAAACTCGAGCGGTTTCGCACTGCTGGTCAAACCATGGTTGCTTGAAACATTCACCTTTTGGAGCCTGCATACACTGTGCCGCCGTTTTAATATACGCTGTACATAGCTCTGTACTAAAATTCTTGGCAGTTTCCATGATGGATAGCTGGGCCAGACTTGTAGCGTATCGATCTGCAAAACGTTCCCTCCAGGATAATTTCGGTAAAAGATGCGGCACCTCAGGAATGTCGAGTGATTTTGTCGTTAGCAAAACGTTCGTTGTGACCGGCAGGTGGTCCGAGTATATTTGGTTTCCTACTATCATGTCCTCGACGATATTCTCCCAGTCTCCACGAATAAGGCATAAGTCTATAGTGGAACACGCGGAACCTCTCAGAAAGGTGAACTCTCCATCTGAATCCCCAGCAGTTCTCCCATTTAGGACAGTTAGTCTCAGGTCCTCGCACATTTCAATAATCTTACTACCATTTCGGTTTAACACTTTATCCTTGGCTTTTCTAAAAACTGTCCCAGCACTGTGCATCGATCCTTGGGTTACTGTATCCACTTGTTCATTGCCAATACGTGCATTAAAATCTCCAATAAGCATTATGTTGTTATCGTATATATTTAAGATAAGTTCATATAACTCCTCGTAGTCGGCTTGCCAGTTGTTACAGTTTAGATAAACAGGGATTATTAGAAAAGTTTTTCCAGCTGCTTCGAATTTGATGAACATGTTGTTTCCTTCTTCCACAAAAGTCGTGTTGTATTTTCTTGAAAAAGTTCTGCTGAGGCCGAAGAGACATCCGCCTGAAGCTCGACCTCTTGATGCTGTTCTTGATGCAGGCCGCCACGTTAGATGAAAATCCCCAAAATAGCTTTCGTAAGACGAGCTGTTATTTGAAATGAAAGTTTCGTATAGGAGAAAAACAGCATGATCACGTACGAATTCAAAAAATTTGTTATGTAACGTTTTGTTCGCTAGACCCGCTATATTATAGGCCAATATTTTAATTATCTCATTATCCTGTGTGCTGCAATGTTTCTTAGTGCTAGAGTTATCTATTGTAATACTACTAGTTTTTTTATTATTATTTTTCAGTTTTTTGGGGGAAGTGATTTCACAAGATGGTTGAAGTCCAGGTTAACGTGATGTAGGCCAAACGGAAAGAGTTCGGCTAGGGTAGTTCGTGCATCTTGTTGACCGCTAGCAAGAGTATTATCTCGTGTCCAGTGAAACCATTTATCAGCAATTCTTAGTTTGTCTCAAAGCATGATACTCTTTCTTTGTTGCCGTTCAACGTTTAAATCTCGCTCTATGTAAATATCAGTGCCCTTTAGTTTGTTAGATGCTTTAAGAACTGCATACGAGCTTTGTTCAGAGTCGAACTCAACAAGCGCAGTCATTTTGGAATTCCTCTTATATAGTTTTTTAGCTCCAAGGATTTCTGCGCTCTGTGGGAGCTGCAGGGTTTGACGACAAACCTTTTCTACCTCACTCAACACAGATTTGTTTAGTGAAAGCCCTTTAAAAGAAGATTTTTGTTTTTGATACAGTCTTCCATTTGGGTCAGCCGCTTTTTTGTCTTCTTCTCTGCCTTTTTTAGATGCTCGACTTCCAGCTTAAGTTGCTCATTTTGTTGCTTTAAGCTAGTTATGTCTTCTGATAGTACATCAAGCTTATTCATTACCTCCACATTTGTTTCCTTATTTGTCTCTCTAATTATTGCCCTGAGATCATCAGCGGTCATCTCAGATAAGGTTGGTTTTTTAGACATGTTTAAGGATTGCTCCTCCGTAGATGTCTCAGCTATGGTTCTTTTGCCGACCACGTTTATAGAATGCGAATACAAATTATTAGGCGTAGAGGTATTTGGAGGAGTGCGTTGCATAGCCAAAACAGGGTTTGAACGTAACCGTTAAAAATAAGACGCCGCCTGGAAGTATGCTCTGGAAAATTTCGGGTGAAAGTACGCCAGTTCTCTCAACTGTTAAATTGTTTTGCTTATTGATTCGCGATTTATGTGTTTTGTGCTGGGGGCTCCTGTGGCCTGCTAGATCCGCTTCTTTAACGTCCGTTGTGTTTGATGAAACCTCGATTGCGATGAGCTGCAGCAATGTGCCTTCAATCACCGCAGGCACTTGAAGATCATCTACGGCGTCTCCAGACAATTTACTGGGAACTTTCTTGGCGGAGTTCTTGTCTGCTTGATCCATCACACTAGGGTTTCACTCACCAAAATGGAATGTTTGCAGTATTTTTAGACTTAAGTTATAAAAAAAAAAAAAAACGAAAGATGAGAACAACGCTATCGACATAGAGAGCTTGACAAATATTTGGCCTATCCAGCAGCCAACACACATATTTTAAATTCTGGAAGGGACTTAAAATACCTTCCCAAATTAGCTCGGACCATTCTGGCTATTCCCGCCAGTTCGTCTACGAGCAACGAGCTTTTTTTCAACATCGGGGCCATGTTTTAAATAGAAAAACGCACTAGGCTAAAAAGCTCAAATTTAGAAAAATTTTATTTAAAATAAAAATATATGACAAGTTTGTTTTTTTATTAAATACATAACAAGTATTAAATAACAAGACCATAAGCTGTTTGGAGTAACAACGAGATAAAATGTGCGCTGCCTCTCAATTTCGAGTGGTGTTAAGCGATAGTGCCCATGGAGATACTTAAAGTTATCACATAAGAAAAAACATTGGCTAGAGGGAGACAGATATATTCCCAAATGAATACAGATACCGTAAGTGAGAGCAAACAGCTGACAAACTTCTGACAAAAGCGATGTCGACTGAGCAATTTCAACAGTCTAGATCTGCTAGTCTGTGCCACAGACTCTGTGGCATCAGCACAGCCCAGTCATGGTGGAATTAACAAGGTGAAGCCGTCATCCTTAGCTGCGGGCTAGTTGATGTTCGCTTCTAGCTCTCACAACGCACTGGCCCTTTGGCCCTACAAACAGAAAGAGCGCTGTCTCGCTCGGCTTCACCTTATTAATTCCACCTTGAGCCCAGCAACGTTAACTGCACTCGTTACAGATGTGAAACAGAGTTGTAGCCTTAAGCAAAGCACACAGCTGGCTGTAACCCTAAAATGAGCAACCTCAGCGTTCAAATTGCCGAGGGGGAAGGGGTTAGGGGACACCAAAAAAGTGCTTAAGCATCACAGCTTTTGCTCTGCGCAGTTGCCCATTTCCGGAATGAAGTCTTGTAGAAAATTTGCACTGCAAACTTTTGAATTGAGTTTCTTAAGCAAGGATAATGCCGCACACACACACACACAATACACCCATTTGTATATGATTTCCAGGCAAATTATAATTCTAATAGAATTTCACAACTTTCGGATAGAGAGAGACAGAGCAAGCGACATGTCATTCAAGTATGAATCATTAAAGCATATCCTGCCCCCAGGCTGGGGCTAAGTGTCAACCTAGTTAAACATCCGCCTGCTTGCTCTCCCCCCCCCCCCCATGCCTGTGGCTTTTTCTTTTTTGCTTTTGTTTTTGTTTTTTTTTATTCAGCCATGTTAGCCGCTGGCAGCTTCCCTTGAATTAGCTGCCATGAAAAATTGACGTTTATTGTTTTTAGAATTTTTATGAGCTTCGCTTCCAACAACAACAGCAACAGCAACTACAGGCAGGCCAGGCACGTTCTTCTGCAGCGATTGCCAAGTGTTTTTGCCTGGGATTGCCCAACATGGCTAAAAATCACGTATACGACATGTAGACGCGACATAAGTATTATTCCATGTATCCCACCTGCCATTGTCCCACACTAAAGGGAATTCACTAAAGTCAGGGAAATGTATTTTTAGGCAACTTTAATTTAGAAACTCAATTTCTAATCTAAACCACACTAAAAATTTGAACATGGAAATTAATTAAATTTATTTAAATCGTATCTTTTCTTTTCAGGTATGCTTGCCCCTGGCTTCTCACAAATGTTTCAATGACTCCTATGGGTAAGATATAAGAAACAACTTTCATGAAACTTTCTTTAGCTATAAGAGATGCAAACCGGTTCTGAACCGAACCGGTTTTGAACCGAACCGAACCGCTTTTTTCGCTCGTGAACCGAACCGTAAACCGAACCGGTGTGTTTTCAAAAATGTTGAACCGAACCAAAAACCGAAAAATAAAATGGTTCGGTTCGGTTCACTCCAGCTAGGTATTGAGTTACTGGCGAATAGTGAGCAAAATCAGCAATTTGCTTTAAAATATTACAAAAATCTTTGGAAAAGCAGAGTTGTTGTAAAAAAGCTAAGAACATCAACCTTATTAAATTTGCGGACCCAAAATTGCAATAAGCCAAGTCTTGATTGTAATATCCGTTGGGGGTCAACTTACTTAATACTCAAAGGTTAGGTTCTATCGCTGGCAGCCATGCAAAATAAAATTTGAAAAAAGGGAGGATGACATAGCTCAGTAATTGTCAACTCCGCCTATTTTTGAATTCGATTTAAAAGACTCCAGGAATCAATCCTGCTATCAGAAGAAGTGAAAAAGGTAGCTAAATCTTATTTAATGTTAATATACAACAAAATTCAAAACGTTAATGAAAACATAACGGATATTCATTCACCTCTAGAGATTTTCGTATGAACGATTTGATTTTGATGGAACAAATCTAGGAGGTCTTTATATGAGAAATGATAAGAATAAGGTCGGCTACTATATCATATATTGTAGGACTTTACATATAAAGGAATGCAGTTTATTTTGATCCACTTGGCTTTCATTAGTTGATTTCAAACCGTCAAAGTTTCTAAACAATATCAAGTGACCAAAAATGTTTTCGTCACCTGATTTGTAAAGTTGTAGGATTTCAAAACGAAATGAGTACGTTTATACGGAAATCGCCGTCGAAATTTTGAACATACCCGATTAACTGAAACCTTTGTTAATGAAAAATCTGAATACTTGTATCAAAAATATATTTCTTTAGTTAATTAAATGAATAAAGAGCCGAACCGAACAGACCATAAGCACTTGGTTCAGTAAGCCCCAAAAACCATACCTGTGAACCGAACCGGCGGTTAAAGAAAACCGTCAGAACCGCTGAACCGAACTGGTTCCATTATTAGGGAAGAAGTGCAAGTCAGATGTGGTTAATTTATTTCTTGTCGGGATTAAATTTTTTGTCCTATGAGAAGAAGCAAAGTTAAGCATTCGATACAGGTAGGAAGGTTCACCGGAGTTAATTATTTTGTGCAGGAAGATCAACACTCGTAAGCTAATCCATGAGTTTAGAGGCATATTAAATATTCGCTCTGCAAATTGTGATATGTGGTCGGTTCGATTTTTGGCATATATGTATCTGGCGATGTTATTAAATGCAACATTAAGCTTATTTTTGCTACTTGCACTACAACTTCCGAAAACTTCCACCCCATATAGCAGCGATGGAATTATATGTACTTTAGCAATCAGGTCTCTTATATGTGTGGGCAGGTATTGCTTCGTCAGATTTAAAACCCTAATTAGAGCATATGTTTTCCCGGTCGCATTACTTATATGGTCATCCCATGATAACGTTGCATTAAGTGTAAACCCTAAATTTATTGCCTTTTCAGTATACTTGATAATGGATCCCTCAATCTTCAACTTCTGCAGGCTGCTCGTGTCATATTTCTTTTTATAAATAACCAAGCATTTGGACTTACTTGGGTTTATTCTAAGACCGTTGCTATTAGCCCATTTGCTGACTAGCTCCAGTTCATTATTACAATGATGGACGCATTCACTAATATTTGTTAACGGAGCACTCACATACATTTGGACGTCATCTGCATACATTTCAATTTCACATTTAGACAAGACATTTGGCAGGTCATTAACATATATGGAAAATAGTAAGGGTCCAAGGACGGAACCTTGTGGAACACCACAATTTAATGTCAGAAAGGAAGAGAATTCAGATTTTGTGACTACCGCCTGTTGTCTATCACTAAGATATGATATCAAGAGTTTTATTGCTGTATCGGAGAAATTGTAAAGTTTGTTTAACTTTGCGCACAGTATTTTGTGACGTACCATATCAAATGCTTTACTGTAGTCCAACAATGTTAAGAGTGTCACGTGGCTATTGTCCAGTCTACGACGAATATCTTCTGAAGTTTTCGTTACAACAGTGGTGCAGCTTCGCTTTTTCCTGAACCCCGACTGCTTGTCATTTAGGAGTGAATTCCGCTCCATAAAGCTACTTATTTGTGATGCCAGGATTTGTTCAAATGCTTTTGATAAGAAAGATAGGATTGAGATGGGTCGGTAATCGTTATTGCTTTTTGGAATCGGTAACACTTTTGCAGCTTTCCAGACATGTGGGAAAGTTGATGTCATTAATGCAGTATTAAATATGTGTGTTATATGCATGAGTATTCTTGGTAAGAGGATTTTTATAAATTTGGGGTCAATTTGGTCTAGCCCTATAGCATTTGATTTGATTTTTAATATTGCATCTAGAACATCACATTGGTTTACACAAACAAAATTAAAGCAATAACCACAATTATTAAAAGCTAACGAGGTCAGGTACGTATTTTCGAGAGTTTCTGGTATGTCCGGTTGAGATTGCACGAATTTATTATTAAGACCATTTGCGTCAACATTATTGGCCATTTCCGGCCTTGGTTTTCCCGCACCAAGATTTTGGATATCTTTCCAGAATTTTTTGTCGGATATTGCAGATGAGAGTTTTGAGGTGTAATAATTTCGTTTCGCTAAGTTGCATTTAAGGGTGACTTTATTTCTTAGGATTGTATACTCTTTCTGAAGAAATGCTGTTTTGTACCGCTTCCACTTATGGTAGGCTCTATCACGATTTAAAATACACCGTTTTATGTCGTCATTGAACCAAGGGTTTTGAGTCGCTTTTACTAATTTGTGTCTAAGTGGCACAGTTTTATTGTACAAGTATTGAATATTTTTGTTCATTTGGTCTAATTGGTCGTTCACGCTTGTTAAAGAAAAGATGATATCCCAGTTACAGGAGTTAAAGTCATATGAGAGCTGTGAAAAGTCAATGTTTTTATAGTCTCTGTATGTTATGGAGTAGTCAGAACGTCGTAAGCCTATGTCATATGATAAGAAGATGAGGTCATGTTTCGAGAATGCGGGTGCAGAGAGTTGGTCGTATAAAAGAACTTTTTTAGGATTGTTTACGAAGAAAACATCAAGTAAAGTGTCTCTTGTATTAGTGAAGTGGGTTGGCTGAGCTTTGTTTACGAGCATCAAGTCGAGGGCTTCCATATTGTCTGTTAGATGATTTTCAGTTAAAATGTCGCTGTTTAGGTCGCCTGTTAAAATTACGTCTGTATACTGTAAGGAAATTGAGGTCAGTACGTTCAGTGCTTCAGTATAATTAATATTTCGATTCGGTCTATACATGCAACCAATAAGCATTTTAGAGTCAGCAGTAGTGCTAGCGACTTCCAGGAAAAGGTACTCAATAGCACTATCAGTTGGTTGTTTAAGCACTACTTTTGCATGTAATCTTTTACTTGCGTAAATTGCCACTCCCCCAGCATGGCCTATACGGTCTGAGCGAAACAAATCATACCCTTCACACTTAACTAAATTATCACAGACATCTAACGAAAACCATGTTTCCGACACACATATCACGTCAACATTCGAATTTACAAATAAGAACCTGAACTCCTCTATCTTCCTTGCCAAACTTTGCGCATTTATATGACAAATATTTAAACCTTTTCTTTGCTTGCTAAGAACTCTAATTAGGGTATAGCTATTCGCCTTGGCGTTACCTACGATGGACGGCATTTATTATACAGTGTTTTAGTCAGAGGCGCACCGTTCCTAATTACAATATAAAGTTTGAAACATAGAAAACCAACAATAATTTCTGAAGCAATATAGATAATTCTATTAAGAATATAATGTTTAGCAGAGTAATTAGGTGTGATGTTGTTGTTCTGGGCGAAATAAATTAGTTGGGCCGTCGGCAATTGGGGTGGGCTGCGGGGGGGGATCAGCACCTTGAAGTGCTAAGAGCTTTTTTATGCTCTCAATGCAGATTACTTCGCCCCTCTCACTCTGCTTGACGTGCACAAGTGAGCGACGGGTAAAAACAGCATGCAGAAGCTTTTGCTTCTTCATTTTCATCGCATGCTTGAAAAGCTCGTAATTATCTTTCGATAGCTGGTCATTTACATAGAAGGGCACAGGGGAATTAAAGCCAATGAGCTGCAAGCTCAGTTGTTGTTTGCTTTCTCGCCTGTACGCTCCAATTTGCCGCAGAAGAGTGTTTTTGTCCCGCACGTGCTCTAATTTAATAATAATTACCGGGTCAATTGTAGTGTTATCAGTCTTCCTCGATCGTATACGGAAGGCTTCTCGGACCCGTGGTGCTGGATTAAGATTTAGAGCAGCACAAAGAGCTCCGAATATGGAGTGGACATTTTCACCCTCGACGTAAGGGACCCCATGGACGCGAAGGTCAGACGCAATCTGCATATTTTCTTGCGCAGCAAGCTTTGCGTTCAGCATCTCCTCTAATCTGTGCACATGTTGTTTTAGTTTGTGGACCTCCGCTACCTCACCTTCCAGTTGCTCCACCCTCTGGGCTAGCTGCTGCATCTCCTCCGACATGCCGTTCATACGTTCATTTAGAACGCCCAAGATGCGCTCTTCGCTGGCTGTGATAAGCCCAGCTTGTTCCATGAACCGAATGTTCAGCATCTCAATAAGTTGAGCAGCAAGGCCATCCGAGTTGAGTTTGCCCTTAAGGTCGGTACCAGTGTTTTCCCGGACACGTTTTGAGGCTGGAGGAACCATGTTGACGATTGAGTGCGTTTGTGTAAGTTGAGCTGTTTATGTTTTGAGTGAGTTTGTTTTGAGTGATTTTGTTTGAACGGTTTTTTGTAGTTGTGTGAGTGGTTTTCTTTGTGTTACTACCGATGAAGATTTTGTTTTATTTGCTAATAAACAAATTACACAGCATCAGATGCAGTTATGGATTCTGGATGTTGATTTAGGCTTCTCAATGTTTGCTGACTGATTTAAATGGTAATTTGTCGCAGAAATCTATTTTTGTTTATTAATTTAGCAGGAGCTGTGAATTTTGCGTATATGGCGCGCTGACAATCGATAAATGACGTCTAATAAACGTAAATTGGACGACGCAGGGTTTGTGGAGGAAATGAAAAAGAAGCAACGTGTAGAGGGGGATGAGAAGAACGAGTTACGTGAAGAAGACGGAGAGCTTAGCGAAGAAAGCGATAAGTCTGATTCCGAAAGACTTGATGGCGAGTCGGAAGTGTCCAAATGATGTACTGAGGAAATAAAACGCGTGTGCAATTTTGGCCAGAAGGGCCGACACACACAGCGATAAACATGTAATTTTGAGTGTGTTTGTTTGTTGGTACAGTAGGTGCTTGAGGCACTAACTGTCTATAAATGTCTTGCCCAAGAAAGCGTTAGTTATTCTCCATTGATGTGTTTCTCATGTTTTCCTAAATTTATTATAACCTTGGAGAGGGTACATTAATATTGTCCGGAACGCACAGAAGGAAGCATCTCCGACCCCATTAAGTATATATATATTCTTGATCAGCATGACGAGCTAAGTTGATATAGCCTTGTCCGTCTGTTTCTATGCTATTTTTTTTCAAAACTTTGCACAAAGTGTTTTGGTACAAATACGCTGTGCATTTGTCGGAACCGGCCGGATCGGATGACTATAGCATAGGAACAATCGGTCAAAAAACTTTGACCGTAAGTAGAGACATTGTAAATATGGAAGTCCAAGTAAACCGTCTAAATAGTGTGTATATATAATATAAAACTCTGTGGGAAATCTCCACCCCATTCCGAGGAATGTGCATATACAAATTCATCCATTGGTTTAGCACGGATCGTTTGACGTTAGCTTAATAATTATCTTGTGCACTGAGTATATATTTACCTCTTGATATCTTATAAAATAAAAATGCCTGCCTTGCTACCGCGCGCACTAAGAAAGAAAATTTGGAAAGTTGTTTTGGAAGTGGGTGGTATGTGGGTGGCAAGTGGGTGGAATGTGGGTGGTAAGTGGATGGGAAGTGGGTGGTATGTAGGTGGGATTTGGGATATGTAGAAGGGATGTAGGTGGGAAGTGGGTGGTATGTGGGTGGAAAGTTGGTGGGAATAGGCTGGAGAGTGGGTGGATGGGGAGTAGGTGTGCATTGGTTCTATACTGTTGAAGGCGCAGCGAAGTGCGACGGTTTATTGCTAGTTTTCTATATATAATGTTAGAGTATTCCAGTAAACTTTTATCAATAGTGGCTCATTGGCTGGTTATTTGTGCCTCAGGAAGAGTTAATACAAGAAATGTAATATTTTAAAGTTTATATTTACAATAATAGTTTTCCAAAGCTTTAATACATTAGAATTTAGAACGACTCTTTAAATTTCGAGAAAAAGGAGGAAGGAGGAAGTCGTTTACCGATTTGATATTTGTCACTTTTTATACCCTGTACCCATTAAAAATGGGTAAAAGGGGATCATGAAGTTGTGCAAATGTATGTAACAGGGAGAAGGAAACATCTCCGACCCTATAAAGTATATATATTCTTGATCAGCATCAATAGCCGAGTCGATTTAGCCATGTCCGTCTGTCCGTCCGTCCGTCCGTCCGTCTGTCCGTCTGTCTGTATGAACGCGTCGATCTCAGAGATGGTAAGAGATAGAGGTTTGACATGTATGGGACAAATGCTTCTTTTATCTGTACGCAGATCAAGTTTGTTTCAAATTTTGGCCACGCCCCCCTCCCGCCCCCGCAATTTGGAAAACGTTATATCTCCCACAGTTTTGAAGATAGACGATTCGTACTTTCTAGAGATAGTTAGTAATTAGCAAAATAAATCGATTTGCCGAAGAAATGATAAAAATCGGATGAACGGTTCAGAAGTTATGAGCAAAAAAGCGAACCAAGCCCCCCCGCCACCACCCCACCCACCCTAAAAAAATGTTGCATACTTTTCGGATGGTCACCCTAAGGAACGCAGGAGCACTGTTAAACATGTTTTTTCATGAGTAACGGGTTTATCGAAGTCGGTTAGAGCCGACTTTAACTTACGCTCTCGTTGTCAATTGTACAGGGTATATTGAAGTCGGGCTACTCGACTGCAACGGTCTTACTTGTTCATTATTTCCTTGCTGCTTAGCGAAAGATTGAATTTCCAAAAAACAAAATGGTTCAGAATCATTCATGCTTTTTTTTCCTTTTTACGTTGATATTTACAATTCAGCAATACGTTTATTAGTTTGGAATCCAAGATTCAGTTATTAGAAATTGGGATTGAATTTAAAATGTGCATTGGAAATTTATAAATACTAGAAAAATTTTGTAGAAAGACTCCGACTCCGGAGCGGTTCAACTTTAACCGGTTTGCAGCCCTGATATTCACCCATAGTCTCTTGAACTTACAAAGATGAGTTATGGCCATACAAGAAGTACAAAAGTTTCTTGAGTCACGATCCCAAACGGTTTATAAAGCGAGCCCAAAATGTTCTTGAAACAAGACCAAACCGTTCATGTGTGAAAAAAATGTTCATAGCATAATGTGAACGAATGTTCATGAATATCGAAAAAGCGTGCTTAGCAGACTATCGTCAACAAAAGTTTATGATTTCGTTACAATTTGAACGAATATTTTTCTCTGTGTACATGCAAAAACTATTTTTCTTCCGTTTCATCGAAATCATTTGTGATTTTAGTTTCCGATTTTAGAAATACCGCCTGGATGGCCACTGGGAACTGGGTAAGAATTGGGAGGGATGTGGGTGGGAAAACGCAGCAGCAAACTCGTAACAGGGAAAAGGCAAAGTAGTGAAACGTTGATTCAAGTTTTTATACCCTTGGAGAGGGTACATTTAAATTGTCCGGATGTTTGTAACGCATAGAAGGAAGCACGCCAACCACATAAGTATATATATTCTCGATCAGCGTGATGAGCTGAGTTGATATAGCCATGTCCGTCTGTCCGTCCGTCCGTCCGTCTGTTTCTATGCCGTCAGTGCCTGTCAGTTTTTTTATATGGCAGCTATACGATATATTCATCCGATTTTGATCAAACTCTAAAAAATTGTGTTGAAACAGATAATATTCATAACTAGAAAGTATAAAGACGCTACCATTCCAAAGAAAACTAAAACTATTTTTTCGACCGATCGTCCCTATGGCAGATATATGCTATAGTCTTCCAAATTGGATCCAACTTGACAGAATTGTGTGGTAGTATTTAATATTGATCTGTACAAAGTTTGGGAGCGATAGAATTGAAAACAAAAAAGTTTTTATCACTAATACATTTTTTCAGTCCTATCTTGTGTATGGCAGCTATACTATATAGTTGTCCGATTTCGATAAATCTTAGGAAAATTATGTGAAATCATAGAAAACTTATAAATACGAGGGTTGGAAGCGATAGCATTGAAAACAAAAAAGTTTTTCTCACTTAAACTACCTTTTCAACCGATCGTTCTTATAGCAGCTGTATGCTATAGTCATCCAATCCGGCCGGTTCCCACAAATGTGCAGCGTATTTCTACCAAAAGACCTTCGTGCAAAGTTTGGGACGATAGCTTTAAAACTAAAGCTAAGGTCCCACAGGCAAACAAAATTTGAGCACATTGTGCAAACAAAGTTGGCCTTGAACTATAAATGTTTCCGTAAAATAAATTTGGGGTTCCCACATGAGCAAATATTTGCTCTTAAAAAATTTGCGCAAATATTTCCCCTCCGCAAATGATTTGCGTTAGTGTTCACACCAAGGCTGAAAACCGGTCCTGAACCGAACCCCTAAGAACCGGTTCGGTTCGGGTTTTTTGGGTCCGACGAACCGGACCATGAACCGAACCCCTCATATTTTTGACTGCTCGAACCTGAACCCGAACCGGACCACTTTGTCGAAAAATTAGGTTCGGTTTGGCAAATTGAGTAGTTTTTCCAACGACACATACAGGGAAATATAGAAATTCCTTGTAATCTGGCTTGTATTATTGAAGAAGTTTTGTTATCCTACGACATTTCTATAGTTCCGATTTATACTTTTGAATGACAACTGCAGAGCAGAAAAGGAATGGAACTATGAAGAATGTAATGTTGATGAAGGTTGCTCATGTGAATCAAAAGCATTTTTTTATTTGGACGATGACCCAGTTACCTCAATAGATTACCTGGAGGACTCTATAATTACAGTTCGTTGTGCTACACACTCTAAATTTAGTAGTTAACGATTTTTAAAGGAAGTTTAGTTTGACTTTAGCAGAGAACGGTCACTTTATGAAAAACCGAATGATGAAGCCCCAACAAGACATTCTTAAAAAGAGTTTTTTTCTTAACTTTAAATGATTCATCGGCTGATTACGATGTTTAAGAAACCCATACAGGCCTGTTCTCAATTCCACTTCGGTTTTCGAATAAACGTTTGTATGTTGAGCTCTAGGTCAATTAGGTTATGCGGAAGTTGATACTCATATCTATGGTAAGCATATCCGCTTTAAGTAAGCAGTTGAGACCGGCAGCTCAATGACAAGTGGATTCAATTAGTAGCCACAGAATTCTTTGCCACCTTTCACATAAATTTGCAAACGTAAAATGTCCAATTCAAACGTTTATAAGAAAACCGAAGTGGGATTGAGAACAGTCCTGATTATCACATATTACCTTTTATATCTGTATATAATGTTGTATATACCGTTAAGAAAATTGCCCAAGAGAACATATGTACATGGATTTCATGTTTATTAAAATAAACAGACTTTCTGAAAAAGCCAATATATTTGCTGAAACGTGTAGGAAAATACCTGAAAAAGTGTTTTGACTGCAGGAAGGGAAGACGATCAAACAACAACCCCAATTTACTCCACAACGAAAAACGGACCAAAAACAAATCTATACATGGACAAATGTTTTAAAAATTTGGATAGGTCAAAAAATCGAGGACTTAAAAGATATTGCTTGACTATACTTGCTGTTCCAACTCAAGTATCAGTGGAACGGGCCTATTTAACATTTAAGTTTGATCTTTCTGATCTAAGAGCTGGTATAGATGAACAGCTCCTAGTAGATACAGTTCTTATTAAATTAAACTAAACAGTTCTCAAGAGATGTGTCAGCTAATAAATTTTATTACAACAATTACATTATTGAAGAAGAAGAGGAAGAAGAATATTATAGGAAAAAGTAACTATTTATAAATCAAAACTATTCATTTATGTTCAAGTGAACCGAGGTTCGAACCAAAACCTTTGGTTCAGGCGTTCCGAGAACTGGTCCGCGAACCGAACCTTAGAATTTACAACAGGTTCGAACCCCTGAACGAGCCTTTTGAAAAATTTTTGAGGTTTGCAGCCTTGGTTCCACACAGTGGGGGGCAAATTTTATAATACATTTCTTTGCCCAATCTACTAAATTTATAAATCAAGTAGGCTGATTTGTTTGAGCAAATAAAAAATTTTTTTGAAATAACACAACAGAAAAGGCATAGGCATGAACAATTACAAAAATAACTGCCTAATGATTTTATGCTGCGGAGCTCCATATTTATTGGTTTTATAAAAAAAAAAAGGGAAGAAGAAACAAGCTCGCCGCAGTGTGTGGGTTAAGCCGTGGTTTTCAAATGAGTTGCGATAATAGGCTCCAATCTTCCGTGTTTGCGATTGGAATGCGTCTATTTTCTCCTGTTAAAGAAGGTGTAAATTTTGTCATAATTAGTTACAGAGTCTATATTACTTCAACAAGACTGCAGTGTGGGACGGCAAAAACCTATCAGAATGGTTTGAGTCCAACATGGGGGAAAACAGGGATGTCTTCTGAGCCCCCTTCTTTTCGCGTTGTATGTAGATGACATAACGTCATGTCTGCCAGGGGGCGTTTACTTGGGATCAGAGCACATTAAAGTGTTAATGTACGCCGACGACATGGTACTACTAGCTGACAGCCCTACAGTAATGCAACAAATGATAGACGCCTTATTTGAATACTGCCAAAAGTGGAGCCTACAAGTAAACTGCGCAAAATCAAAGTTATGGTAATTCGAGATGGTAGAGGCCGCAGAGCTATAGCAGATGCATGGAAAATAAACGGAACGAATCTTGAAGTGGTCAGCGAATATCGATACCTGGGAGTGACTCTTACCCCACGCATGACGTTTCATAAGCACCTCAAACAAAAACTTAGCGACTCCAAAATTGCAATAAATTCGACTTGGAAAGAGCTGCTTAGGAAAAGGAACGTCAGCCACAGCACCAAATATGCCCTATTTTTAGCCACTGCAAGAGCAATTATGTGCTATTCTGCTCAAGTGTGGGGCGTTGATCAATTTGAAGACGTAGAAAAGCTTCTTCGTTTTTTTGTCAAACGAGTGTTCCACCTACCTCAGTACTCCCCCAACTATGCAATACATTTAGAAACAGGACTCCCCACCATGTCACAGTATACAATGCAAATTCATTTCGACTACGTTACCAAGACCATGCGAATGCCCCCCACTCGTCTTCCAAGAATTGTTACAACGTTTCTGCTAGAGACCAAAACGCAGTTTTTCCGCACTTGGGAGTCCATGGCACTGGAACACAACATCGAATGCAATCTGAGCGATTACAACACATGGAGCGTTTGGCAAGGTCAGCTTCTACGAAGTATTGACAACAGAGAGAGGGCCAGTTTCGAAGCAGAAGCTAGAGCTAGTCTGTCCCGCATCACCTACAGCCAACTGCAGTACAACCTTTCGACTAGGAACTACTTCCAAGATGACATCGAAGCAGCAGCCATATCCGTTATTTTCCGAGCGAGAACAGAACTAATGAACCTAAACTACACCCCGTATAGTACCACGCCCAGCCAATGCACACTCTGCAATACCGGAGAGAGAGAGGACACTGAACACTTTCTTGCCCGCTGCCCCATACTGAAAGAACTTAGGGTTCTGCACTTGGGAAAATCAGCACTGTCGCGCCAGGAATCACACGCTCTGCTCAACGGAAGCAATTGGCGCTCCCTTACTACCTACTTGCGGGAGAGCCTCCAATATCGCCGAAGCTTCTTTATGGACTACGGTGACACGTGATCTGGAAATCAGGAAAGCATAGTCACATTTGCTAGGCTAACGGCTAACTGCCACAGCCCTTATTTTATTATCTATTAAACTTCTTTTTTTTTTACCCTGTACCGAATAAATACAAGGTAATTAAGTTGTGCAGATGTATGTAACAGGGAGAAGGAATCATTTCCGACCCTATAAAGTATATATATTCTTGATCAGCATCAACAGCCGAGTCGATTTAGCCATGTCCGTCTGTCCGTCTGTCTGTCCGTCTGTCTGTCCGTCTGTCCGTCCGTATGAACAAACAGATCTCAGAGATGGTAAGAGATAGAGGTTTGACATGTATGGGACAAATGCTTCTTTTACTCTGCAGGCAGATCAAGTTTATTTTCAATTTTTTTGCCACGCCCCCCCCCCGCCCCCACAATTTTGAAAAAACGATCATATCTCCCACAGTTTTGTAGATAGATGATTTGTACCTTCTAGAGATAGTTAGTCATTAGAAATATGTATCGATTTGCCAAAGAAATGATAAAGATCGGAGGGAGCGGTTCTCGTTAAGAGTAAGTGAGTCGACTCCAAAGAGAGAGAGAGAGAGAGAGAGAGAGGGAGGGGAGGGAGAGAGAAAAATGGGAGAGAGAAGAGAGAGAGAGAGAGAGAGGTACAGAGTATATTATAAGTCGGGCTTGACCGACTTTCCACTTGTTTTTTTGTTAAATTGTTATTTCTTCAGAATTTTTTTATTAAATAGTCATCTCTTTATATAAAAAAAAAAATTGAAAATAGAAAAATAAATAATACTACTACTACTACTAGTTACAGATGGAAAATGTGGTCGTGTCGCTTAGTGTTTTTGGCAAGGGAAAATTATGTGTGTGCCGTTATCGTAATCGTTGCACGTATCGAACGCATTTATTATACTCTGTACCGAAGGTACACAGAGTTTATTAAGTTTGTGCAAAAGTATGTAACAGGGAGAAGGATTAATTTCCGACCCTATAAAGTATATATATTCTTGATCAGCATCAACAGCCGAGTCGATATAGCCATGTCCGTCTGTCCGTCCGTCTGTCCGTCCGTATGAACAAACAGATCTCAGAGATGGTAAGAGATAGAGGTTTGACATGTATGGGACAAATGCTTCTTATACTTGCAGGCAGATCAAGTTTATTTTCAATTTTTGCCACGCCTCCTCCCGCCCCCGCAATTTGGAAAAAACGTCATATCTCCCACAGTTTTGTAGATAGATGATTCGTACCTTCTAGAGATAGTAAGTCATTAGTAATATCTATCTATTTGCCGAAGAAATGATAAAGATCGGATCAGCGGTTCTCAAGTTTTGATAAAAAAAGTGTAGTAAAGACGCCTCCCACGCACACGCAAACAACACCGCATTGCATGCATCAAAGAGAGAGAGAGAGAGAGAGAGAAAAAAACTTAGAGATGAACACAGTGGCAGCGACGCATTCAGCATATACACCGGGTACAGAGTATGTTATAGTCGGGCTTGACCGACTTTCTCACTTGTTTTAATTTATTAACTTGAAATCTTTTGCTTTTAAATTGCAGTTTTTCATGTTGAACCATGGTTTGTTTAGCGTAGATGGAAATAAATCCCAGAATCCTTTTGGTTTACTTGCAACGAAGTCGGCGTACTCCTTATCCCAGTCATCCTTTATGGCTCTGAAGATTTTACAGATTGAATACTTTAGACTGCAGTTTAATACTATGAAGTGACCTTCTGTAGGAGCATTTTTGGCCTTTGCGTCTACTAGAACATTTTGTGGCATATTCATATTTCCCGGTAGGTAGTGGAACTCGACTGCAGCGAGCTTTGTGGGGTTGTTTGTCTTTTCAATAATGGTTTGAGCCAGTAGCGTACGCAGGATTTTTTTCAGGGGGGGTTTCAGAACAAAATTTTAGTATAAAAAAATTTCGCATATAAAAATTTCCCCCAAGGGGGGGGTTTAGCAAAAACGTAGCCCCTTCCCTGGGGGCTTACCAAATAATTAAATAATTTTTAATTACGAACTTATTTTATTTCGTGGTCTTGTGATATATTTGAATTTTCCTTGCAGCTACATCTTTAATTTTGGTATTGCGTAGCAAAAAATTTTTTTTAAATATTTGCCGTGTTTGCTCTTACAATTTGCTTGCAAGAGCAAACTCGCAAACCCGCAAACAAAATTTGCCGAGGGTGTTCCCACGTGTTCCCATTAGGCAAATATTTGCTTCAAGTTATTGGTGCACAAACATAGGCAAAGCCTACTTGGCAAATATTTGTGAGCAAACTATTTGGTGTTCCCACTACGGGCAAACAAAATGGGTAAATATTTTAAAATATTTGCGCAAATTATTTGCCTGTGGGACCGTACCTTTATGAAAATAAACAAAAATCAGTTAAAAATCCTCTGTGATAATTTTGAGCCTATATTTAAGGGCAGCAGAGAGATAAGCCGCAAGCGTAATCCAATTTTCTCCGTTGAGTCGATCTCTAGTTTTTTAAAAAATGGGTAAAAGGGGATAATGAAGTTGTGCAAATGTAAAGGGAAAGGAAACAAGAAAAATCTCCGACCCTATAAAGTATTTATATTCTTGATCAGCATCAATAGCCGAGTCGATTTAGCCATGTCCGTCTGTCCGTCCGTCCGTCTGTCTGTATGAACGCGTCGATCTCAGAGATGGTAAGAGATAGAGGTTTGACATGTATGGGACAAATACTTCTTTTATCTGTACGCAGATCAAGTTTGTTTCAAATTTTGGCCACGCCCCCTTCCGCCCCCGCAATTTGGAAAAAACGTTATATCTCCCACAGTTTTAAAGATAGAGGATTCGTACCTTCTAGAGATAGTTAGTAATTAGCAAAATAAATCAATTTGCCGAAGAAATGTTAAAAATCGGATGAACGGTTCAGAAGTTATGAGCAAAAAAGCGAACCAAGCCCCCCGCCACCACCCCACCCACCCTAATAAAAATGTTGCATACTTTTCGGATGATCACCCTAAGGAACGCAGGAGCACTGTTAAACATGTTTTTTCATGAGTAACGGGTTTATCGAAGTCGGTTAGAGCCGACTTTAACTTACGCTCTCGTTGTCAATTGTACAGGGTATATTGAAGTCGGGCTACTCGACTGCAACGGTCTTACTTGTTTATATTGTGAAGGACCTTTTTTCGAAATATTTTAATCGTACTTCTCCCAGAATTGGGCATTCTGAGAGGAAATGGATGGTATCCTCCCTGGCGCTCATGTTGCAAAGCGAGCACTTCTCGTCGCTTATGTGGGGACTATAATTTAGTGGCAGCATCTCCGATCTCGCTTGAAATATTACTTTTTTTGCACCCACCGTAAATTCATCTCTAAAGTAATTGCTTTGTCCCAGGTTGAAGTTTAGGCCTTTATATAAAATCGGAGTTTCGCTGTGGTAGAGGGTAGGTAGACCAGTCTCAAGGTGTAGCGCATATGATGGTGTGTTAATTGGCAGTTTAAATAGCTTCTTAATAAAATTACGTGCTAGTTTTTTCTTACTATCGTATTCAGCATAATCCCACACCTTTGCTGCATATAGCATAATTGATCTTGCCGTTGCCTCAAATAGCTTATACTTTGCACTTGGTTTTATGTCTTTTCTTGACATAAAACTTTGGGTGCATGTAATAACGCCCTTTGACGCTCACTGATAAGAGCGACATAACGCCCGCGGGCGTTATGTCACTTTTGAAAATGTCATACCCCGGGGGGGCCACTATGTGTAACGCTTGCAGCAGAATTTTTAAATAAATTTCCGTTACGGTTAAAAAATCAAATGTCGTATGCAAAGCGCCACCTATCGCTAGCTTCTTTTAGGCCGTGGAGAAAGGTGGGGCGAAAATAGCTATCTTACAGCACCAAAAAGAAATTTACTCTCTTTTCAATATGGTTCCTTTCACTTTTCACCTCTGACTCTGTTAAATGGTTCCCTCCAGAATTCAAGCGTCGCTATCGTTCTATTTCTTTTGAGACCTGGCTGAGTGCAGTTGAAAGTTTTCCTTCAAACTCGCTTTTGTGACTTTGAGTATAAGCTTGTCTTTTCATATATCAAATTTATAAAATCAAGCCGCGAGTGAAAACCTAAATAAAACAAGTCGACAGCAGCCAAAAGGAAATTAAGTTTTTATTTTTTTTGTGGTGCTAAGCCCACTCAAAGGGTGAGTTCTTTTGTCAGCAATCAGAGTTTTAGATATGCTGATTAGTGGGCATATTTTCTGCTTGGACTGATTTCCAGGTTTGGCACCCAATATCGAGCTATTATAGCTATTATCTTCCTGGAGCTATTATCTAGCCTGTGCCAAGCATCGTCCAAAAACCATCATTTTAATTGCCTAAGAGCCAGAGAAGTTGCCCAGTTCACTCCAGCAAAATTGTTTTTGGAGCCGTCGAAGTCGCTCAAACGCCGTTTGTGACTCAATTTACGAGCATGGGAGATCAGTTGACAATCGAGCGCGCTGATTAACTACCGTCGTCGCTAACCACTGTTTCCCTCGAAAAAAAATAGTTTTATGAAGAAATGAGAGATTCTTGAGTGTTAAGTCCTACAGCTAATCCAAATTCGATTTAGTTAAGCAGAAAACAAAGTTAGAAAAAGTGCGTTTAAAAAATTCGTTTGGCGTGGGGTCAAAGATCAAAGGCAGCCGCCATGTTCGGGTCAGCGAACGTTATAAATCTTTGACGAAATTGGAGCTATTCATTAATGTTAAATCCACTAAAGTAAAAATAATATTCCGTTAATCATTGGCCAGTTAAATTATTTAATCATTTTACGTTTTTCGTGAGTCTGTAAAAGCAAAACGCATGGTTTGAGTTTTCTTTCTTTTTTTTGTAAAAACGAATAATGTAATAGAAAAGAGCAAAAATTTGATTTGAGTGATTCGAGAGACGACGAATGTCGAGATAAAGGGAAGTGGAAAAAAAAAACGGTCTCGGTACAAAAATATGTTTTATAAATTTTTTTTGCATACATTTTATTTTTGTTGCAAACAGCCACAGCGCATCAACGAAAGTACTTTCAGCGATGGAGAAATTAAACAAGTAAGTGGATTTGCCTAAACAAAGAAAAACCTTTACATATTTATTGCAAGAAAATTAACAGCACATATTTTCACAATTTTCGCAAAAGAAAAAAAACTAAATTGGTAAAAACGAAAATAAAAATCGCTCAAGTTCCCACTCTTCTATACAATTTCCCATTTAATTTACATTTATTTAATTGCATGAAGCTTAGCTTTGAGTTCTTTATTGAGTGCAACCGCACACAAAAAAAAAAAACCACCACAATTGAACTTGAGTTTAAACTCGAGCCATTGCGATTGCTTTCACTCAAAGCAAAATTAAATCAAATTTAATAGCCTGATAGCTAGTTGTCATTCTTTTAATAATTTTATTTATTTTTCCAACCTTGATAATAAATTTAAATTGTATTTTTTTATAATTTTTTTCTTATTTAATATTTTATTTTATGTATATTCTCGTTTTAATTGATATCCTATTCATACTAAATTTATCCAAATTTTAATTTTTTTTATTTTAATATGTCCTCATCACATAATTATTTTTCTGTTACCAATAAATTTTAAGATGTTCTAATTTACCTTATTTTGTTTGATCCATGCAAGTCGAGCTAACCCTGTAGGTCATCCCAACAAGGGGCCATTCAACACACACATTAATTTTTTTTGGCAACGAATGGCCATGGAAGGGAGGGCGAATTTACCTCAATGTCATCTGAGGGATTATCAGTTGTGTCTGCGTTGTATATGAGGAGGCAAAATTTCTTTTCCTAGTCTACTTTTTCCCTTTACTTTGGTGTGCTCGTCCCGGATCGTAGTATATTCTGTCTTAGCACGCGGAAAACTAAAAGGATATGATAATTGGACAACTTACGAGGAGGGTAGCAAGACCACCACACCCGTTGCCGACGAGACAGAGCCGGAAGAAATCTTATCGCGTGCGCTTCCCCCTTGTACCACCACCCAGTCCAGAATCATTTATTGTTACTCGTTACAAATTTTCACTTTTTTGGGGGTTTAAAAAACTATACCCCCAAAAAAAATCAAATTCTGAGTAAATTTTGTATGCACTTGTATAAACGAAAATCTTTTATAATATAAAGTTTATATTTTTATTTATTGAAATATATTAAGTTTATTTTCAATAATTTGTCTGCAATAGGGGGAGCAATAGCGAATTGTTCTTTTTGAGTAAAAATAAACTCGTTGTCTAGGTGGCCTCTTCAATGTCCGAATTGCAATCCAATTCTTCAAATGTCGTTTTTCACTTGATCAAATCATTTTGTCAGTTTATGAGAGATTTGAAAGAGTAGTAGAGAAGAGTTAACCCTACTCCAAAGTTCTTGAAAAGAAAAACACAAACCCTCCTTCGTATTTTTGATTCACTAATAAAAAAAATTGCCTCAACGGTTAGCGACTTCGACCAAACTTCGCAGATCAGCTTAAAAACATTACATATTACCCATGACCGTGTTTGAGAGCAGTAATATTGAGAACAAAACAGTTTTTTTTACTAAAAACCATTTTCCGAACGAACATTTGTATGGCAGCTACAAGAAGTAGTCATCCGATCCGGTCGGTTCCGACATATTAGCAGCGTGCAGTAAAAAGAAGACTCTGTGCAAAGTTTCAGATCGATAGCTCCAAAACTGAGGGACTAGTTCGCGTAGAAACAGACAGACGGACAGACGGACAGACGGACGGACGGACAGACGGACAGACGGACGGACAAAGCTTAATCGACTCAGCTTGTCATGCTGATCAAGAATATATATACTTTATATGGTCGGAGATGATTCCTTCTATGCGTTGCAAACTTAAAAATACTATCATTATAAAATAAAAATATTTTTGATTAAAAAGAGAATACGCACAATGCAAAAAATCCAAAAAAGAAAAAAAAACAATAAAAAAAAATTTGTGTAATTTTAAAACAAACTTTTTAAAAAATTGATTTGGTGGCATTTATAATCACATCACATATTTTTAATAAAGCCAACAAACCGCGAATTTTTTTGGGGTCGAATGCTTAATTTGGAACAATTGTTGTTGTGCTGGAAGCAACCACAGTTTCGAATTATTTCGAAGCCCACCAACAATTTTACTCTAGTATACTAAATCAATTTCGCGTCCACGCTGCTCAAACCTCAATGATACACTAACAAGAACATAATCATGCGTAAGATGCAGAGAAGAAAAAAAAATATAGAACGGTACTTTCAATCAAGAGATAACAAAATGAACGGTACTTGAAATGCCGAAGCCACGGGCGTTGTCAATAGACATCCATGTCCTCTGTTTGTCTCAAACCAGTCCGAGCATTTGTCTCCATCCCATACTGTCGTCTTATTGTCCACGTATAGGCTTTTTATAACTGCAAGCATTTTTGACGATATTCCTAAATTACTCAGTTTGTAAAAAAAGGGCATTCCTGTTAATGGTGTCGAAAGCTGCACGAAAATCGACAAAAAAAACATGTAAAGCTTTTTTTCTGTCCCAAGTAATGCTGTGCGATGCTGGTGAGGACAAAAATGCTATCAACAGTTGAGTAGCCCTTTCGGAATCCGGATTGGTACTCGCTGAGCAGGTTCTTTTGGTTCACCCAAGCAATTAGACGAGCTAAAATAACAGAGGAGAACACCTTTACCATTGCGTTTTCGAAGATAGATTCCTCTATAAATTTCTGCTTGCGCTGGGTCCCCTTTCTTGTATATGGGATATATAACATTTAGTCGGAAGGAAACTGGTGCCTCTGAGTTAAGCATAATATGGTTGTACACATTTGTAAGACCGTGGCCGTCTGTGGCCCAGTGGTTAGTGTGCTGGACTGCTGGCCGGGAGGTCGTGGGTTCGATCCCGCCTCTGAACATCTAATAATAAAAGTTTTTTTTCTTTCTTTAGAAAATAGCTTTTACACATTCTGTCACCTTCACCAGCTTAGTGGCGCCAGCTGTGAAGTAACTAGCCATGAAAAAGCAATTTTCTCAAACTTTGCCGTTCGGATCCGGCGTTAAACTGTAGGTCCCTTTCTCTTGTGCGAAAATTTAAAGCACACGCCAAGAGAGATTGTGAGAAGCTTGGCTTGGCCCCGTTGAGGAGCTGTATACAGAGCTGGGAATGCTGATTAAAATTTTTTTTCAATTAGTTAATTTTACAAGGCTAAATACTGAAGCACTAATCAACTATTTGATTTAAACAGTTGAACTTTTCAATTACCATTAAATCCGGTTGAAATATGCTTACATTTTAGCTCAACACTAAATTGAGAAAGGGCATATGCAGAATAAGCATACAAAACTGCCCCCTCCGATCAGCACCAAAATTTAATATATTTGACATCAATGAGAAACTCGCTCTCCTAAAATTTTTAGTCTTCTAATCGCTATTGGAGTAGAGTTATGAGGCAGAAAGATAAAATCAAAAAACCCGTTTATCTTCGAACCGCTTTACTGATTTGAATGGGTTTAATATATGTTATAAGTGTCCAATCATAGAATTCAGAAAGTTATTTTGCATTTTATTACCATTTCTTGAGCACAAAAAATATTATTAAAATTTTCAAATAATTTTTTTCAAAGGTGTACATCGATTTCAACTATTATTGTTTTTTGCTGGTTGTTTTCCATAAGATGTCCTAACAATGCAATTTTTGCAATTAATCGTCGGGAATCATCTTCATGGCAGATACCAATTAAATATGTGAATAGTTTTACAAATATTTTTATAATATTGAGCACACTGTAACTACTCACACTGGTGCAGAGGTCGCAAAATCTGCTCCAGCAAGATTTTCTGCGCGGTCTGCTCACAGCAAAGATCGAAAAAAATGAAACAGCATCGCTCAGTGTCTGACCAGCAACACTCTTCGTTTCTTTGTGTTCTCAACCTCTTCGGTTTTCGGGTTGAGCGCAACCACACGGTCGTTTTTACTGACCCCACCAAATAACAGAGGCCAGTTGTTCAGCTACTGAGAGTCAGTAAGTGAGCGAAGCAAGGAAAAAGTCAGCAAAAAGGTTTTATTTTTGTTGTTGCATTTGCCTTATGTGCTTGTTTTGCTGCTTAGAATTTCATCACGGTAGCATTAAAGAAGAGGAGAAGAGTGATATGGCGCTCATGTGTGCATATGCGTATGTATAAATAGTCAGTGCGCCGCATAATAAAATTTCTATTAAATTCAAAGTATGACATTTATCAACAAAATGTAAATGAAAATTAAAATACAAAATATGTATGTGTCAAAACAAATTAATCTTCGTATTTTTCAACAATGCTTATAATTACATGTTTTTGCATATAACTTCAAAAATGAATATGAATCCACATACGTTGCATATTGATATGTTTGGTATTTTTACCATATTTAAAACAAATTCACTTCACGACTCATTTTGATAAGCCACACAATATCGCTAAATCGACGCTCCGTATTTCTCTTTTGTTTGCCATCACTTCGCTATCCGCACGCGCAACTCACATGCATACAAGCGCAAAAGACCAATTGGCGAATTTTTACGACCGAAAAGGGTCTCGAGTGAACACTAGACCGAGCGAGCGACCAAAAGCGGTCGGCGTTTTGAGCGAAGAGCAAGCCGAAAGAAGAACGAAGTTTGTGTGTTTTTTTGCAACAGTTACGCATCGTGTCAGTGAATGAGCGGTTGTTTCTGACAACAAGCACGAGAGAGACCGATTTTGCGACCTCTGCTGAATTGACAGAAATTTCCCTTTTTCCCCTTTTAAGTTGATTTACAGTGTGCCTAACATGTATAAATATTAATGAAAAGTACTCTTTTAACGTTGAATTAATTTTCACCATGAGGTACACTGGATGTGTTTGCAAAAATTATATGTTAGGGAGCTCTTGATGAAAAACCCAGCAAAATACTGTCGGTGTCAAAAGGCTGTCACCGTAAAAAGAATTGTTTTCTGAAATTTTCAATACTATTTTTTTTGGGCCAAAGAATTGGCAATAAAAATGTGAAAAAAATTTATTTTTTAATTGTGCTGTGGACAATTTACAAACATATATTATCCCATTCAAATCGGGTAAGCGGTTCTTAAGATAAACGGGTTTTTTGATTTATCTTTCCGCCCTCATAACTCTACTCAATATAGGATTGAAACATATAATTTAGGAGAGTGAGTTTCATTGATAGCAACAACATATTAAATTTTGGTGCTGGGGAGGAGGGTTTTGCATGCTTATTCTGCTATGCCTTTTGTTGGCTCTAAAACCTACTGTGTTCAAATATTATTTGAACGCTGAAGTCTTGTATTTTCTAGTTTCAATGGCCAATAGCCGACTTTGTAACACAATATCGATAAGCGATACCAACGTAATTTGAACAATTTAAAATGCATCAAAATAAAAATCGTTTGAATATTGACGACGGCGTCAAATACCAATATTTTGATCTTGGGCATACGTCTTATTTCTTCAGCTTGAGAGAACAATTTGGTGAAAACCTTGCAGGTACCCAGGCGTGCGTGCTACACGCCCCATTTTACAATTTTAAAAACAAAACGAAGAAATGACCCTTACATCAGTGCCATTAATTCAATCTTCACGATAGTCTGAACTTATTTAAAATTCGCGATTTCCAATCCGTTTGATCGACAACTTTGTTACCTGTCATCATGAAGTAATTT
>JAEIFU010003433.1:0-28662 GCA_018904235.1 Lordiphosa stackelbergi | reverse complement strand
GTCATATAATTCTTGCTAGGACTAGACATCAACTGGCTCTGCGATCTCATGCAAGTGGTAGCTTCCTCATCATTGCGAGTGACTTCTTTAGAGGGAGGCTTTCTCGGCGAACCGTGCAGTTATTCATGTGTCCCACGCTAAGGCATTACTGGCTTTCACGAACACACAGAGACTGATTGATTTGTGACAAAATTTTTGAAGTCAATTAAATGTTTTTATTTCTTTTTTTTATAATAAGTTCATTTATTCATTATTTAGGTACCCTAATAATATTTTCAAAGATTACATATCATAAATAAAATCGTACAATCATTACACAGTGCTACAAATTTCCAAAAATTGTAATAACCTGGGTATTGGCATAGCGTACGCTTTAGAGTAGGTCGCGTATAGCACTTCCTCGTACTTGGTTTTCCTCGGGGATCCCCAAAATCTGAAGTTATGGCCCAAAACCGTATATTTATCTTTTTGCTCACTTAAATTGAAATAACTCGCGAATGGACCATCTGATTTCATGTAACTTTTGGCAGTTCTGATAGCGACGAGAAGAGTCTAATATTTTATATTCATAGATTATAGTTATTTACCGCGATGTCTGAGAAATGCGGGTTACAGATCTGGTATTTTCAACTTTTTCGAAATTTGTACTTTGACCACCATTGGTTTCACTATTTTATTCTATGCGATTTTTCCTTAAGGTTTGTTATAAAAGCCCAGTTAATTCTGCGTTGAACATTGGTTCTCCCGATGAATTTGGTTACCTAATGGCGAAGTTATTCGCGGATATCTGAGCACATTTCGGAAATCTAGTATTCTTTTTAAGTGTGTTGAAAGAAAATCGATTGACTTAACATAATTGCCCATAAAACTATAGTTTTCTAAAGTTTAGTGGGAAATTTAAATATAGTTTTCATATAATCACACAATCACATAAATGTTTACATATTTGTTCGACAATTTTGGACTTGGATTATTCTTGTTCGAGTGCTGTTGCCCTATGGGGCTAGGATAAACTGCAGTCAAGTCAACAATTAAAGCAGCTTCACTACAGAGGTACCATTTTTATACTCTGTACCGAAGGAACATAGAGTATATGGGCTAATCCTGCGTTGCGGACGTTACATGTGTACGCAAATTTGCTTGTTAAAATTGACACAGCTGGCATTGGTATATTTCAATGATTTTTTTTTTCAAAATGCAGTTCTTTGGGAGTACTTTCAAACCCAATTTAACAAATGGTTATCTGTTTCTGAAAACAAGTTATGCTTGTTCAAAGTTCCGTTGCGGACGTTACAAAAAATGGAAGTCGACCTTGAGGCTTATGTGTATTTCCACATTTTTTAGCGAATTATGCACAACAAACAAAAAAAGTCTAGTTACAAAAAATTAAGTGGAATAAACGACCACGTCAACCCAGCTTTCAAAAGAATGATAAGTCGTCCCGTTATTTAAATATCTTAATTTTTGGTCTGTTGCGGACGTTACGTTGCGGACGTTACACTTTTTCCATTAAGCCAAACTGTATAAAAAATTTTATTTTTCATCCGATTGACTTGAAACTTGGGTTGCAAGCATAGTACGCGAAATAATTCGACACGTGTTTTCCCGATTTTGGAAAATCCGCCCACGAGGAAAACGGCCGGAAAATTCAGCATTCAGCAAATTATTTTTCATCCGATTGGCTTGAAACTCGGTTTGTAAGGATATAATACGAAATAGTTTAAAATGTAATTTTCCCATTTCGGAATTCCGATGTTGGAAATACCGATTGTGCTTGATATTTATCAATTATTAATATTAATATTATTTAAACACACTAGAGCATTTTATAGCCCAGATTCAGATTCAGCAGGCAAAAATCCATTATAAACACCTATTTCCAACTCATAAAATTCAAAAATTTTTTTTGAGTATTTTCATGCCGTTGCGGACGTTACACATTATGGCATTAATTTTTTTCAAAAAAATGTGTAATAAAGGTATTTTTTTTTTCATCAGATTAAAGGGCATGAAAAACTGTGTTTACAAAGCCAGTTTAGAAAGTCAAATTATTTAAATTCATTCTGCTAAATTAAAAAAAAAACATATTTTCCATTATGGACGTTACACACAGTAAATCGATTTTTAGTTTAAATTTTTAATATATATTAGATATCTTACAAATATATTGGGTACCTTAAATTAAAGAAAATGAAACAAATTTTAAGTTAAGCTAAGCTCAAAATTCTGAAACGACTGTTTTTACCATTTTTTTGACCAATAAAAAAACCCTTTTTTCAAGAATGAATACAAGAGAACACCGTAGAACAATATGGCCTACATATTTTGAAGCTTGAATACGTACCCTATTATTCCATTAACAAAAATTAGGATTAATTATCTATCTGTATAGATTTGCCGAAGAAATGATAAAGATCGGATGACCGGTTCTCAAGTTATGAGCATTCCAGTGTTATTTTAAATTAAGAGAGCCAAATGAGCAATAATTTGGGCCATGTCTTCAGTTTTGGGGGTCCAGGAGGAAAACCAAGAATTTGGGAGTGCTTAATGCGACCTGATCTACAGCGTATGCTAAGTCATTCCCTAGGTTATTACAAATTTTGTTCAATTTGTAGCAATTCGTAATTAAAAAAATTTAATATTTTGAAAACCGCAATGCAATATATTTTTTATTGAAAACTTAAATGTGGATCTTATGCAATTTGATCCCCTTACTAGGTCCATCCATCAAACTTGCTATGCACTAGCCGGAATCGGTGTTTGAGTAATATTTTTGAGCAAAAAAAATAAAACTCGGACAATAATCATTATTTTTGATTTTTATTTATATTACTTAACTCATTATGATTATTTCCTGAGTTTTATATATAAAAATCAAGCTTAATCATTATTGTTTGATTTGATTAAATAAAAATCATACATTAATCATTAAAGATAGATTTTTATAATAGAACTCATAATTGTTACGGTCCCTGATAAAAAATGCTATATTCGCCATAAAATGATTTGTTAAACATTTCAAAAATTACAATTTTCAGGCATTTTTATTGGCGCCCAAATTCGTAAACTTATGCGAGACGATGCATTTGATGCAAAAATGAGATTAAAACGAGAGCGTAAGTTAAAGTCGGCTCTAACCGACTTCGATATACCCGTTACTCATGAAAAAACATGTTTAACAGTGTCCCGCGTTCGTAGTGTTCCATCCAAAAGTATGAACATTGGGTGGTAGGGGGGAGGCTGGTTCACTTTTTGCTATAACTGAGAACCGTTCATCGTCTATCATTTTTCGGCAAATGATTATTTGCTAATTACTAACTATTTTGAATCTCTATCTTAAAACTGTGGAGATATAACTTTTCCAAATTGCGGGGGGGGGGGGGCGTGGCCAAAATTTGAAACAAACTGACGCGTGCGTAAAGAAGCATTTGTCCCATACAGTCAAACCTCTATCTTTACATTTGAGACAGGTGTTCTCGGGGGACGGGCGGGCTAAACGACGGCGGATGCGACAGAAAAACTTATAGGTCGGAATGATTCCTTCGCCGTTACTACTTTGCACGACTAGATACCCTTTTACCTAGGTCGGGTATAAAAAGGGCATGGATTTCATTCAAGTCCCTATGTCAAAATTTTTTAGGAAACTACAGATGCCCTGATTACGAGTTGGTGGTCAAAGAATTTACGGAGGCTTATGCTGAAATGGGATATAGAATGTCCATAAAAGTTCATTTTTGACATTCCCACTTGGATTTCTTCCCAAGTAACCTTGGTCCTTTGGTAGCAGCAAAATTCAGTTAGAATGTTGTCCACCTATTGCTGGTCTCTAATGCGGGAGAGAGATAACAAGACATTAAACACACAAAAGGTCATCTGCACATTTCCAATGCAGCCGAGCTAAAAGCCAACAATAAAAACATTACAAATTTTCCTATTTTCTTAGGCGCATCTATTTATTTTTGTATTGTCCATAACTAGAAAGGGTTAGTTTAGGCATGCAGAATTTCATCATGGAAGATTCGAAATTTTCCGAAATACTGTTATTCGGCTTGGCTTTAATCTATAACAAACTTTATATACCTGCGCATATAAGGAGTCTGAATATCAACAGGTAATGTCGTCTTCTGCATCTTTAAAGTACATGCCGCTAATGCGCCCATAAATTGTTTTATATAGAGTAGCAAAGTTTTAAATTAAACCTGATTTTGAACTTTTTATGGAATCTTTATCCAAATTCGGTCCCTTTGGCGCTTATCATATCTATATCTGACATCCGCCAATCAAGGTCTTTTATAGAGTATACGAATTGAAAATATAACTTCAATAAAAAAAGCGCCTATATTCAAGCGGACACGAGCCCACAAACAATTTCGCTATGATTACCGGAATTTAAATCATATGCTTTAAACATACGCTGAATAATAAACAAGTAAGAAGAGCCCAACAATAAAAAACTCTGTACCTGCGGTAGTGTATGCTCTGGATGTATTTTTGTGCAACATAAGCTGCAGAAAGCAAAGCTGCCGATCCTTACTAATGGATTGATAAATAATGCTAGTTACTATTTATGTCCAGAAGGTACAAATTATCTAGTTACAAATCTGTGGGAGATATGAAGTTTTTTCAAAATTGCGGGGGCGGGAGGGGGCGTGGCAATAATAGAAAACATACTTGATCCGCCTGCAAGTATAAGAAGTTTATGTCACATACATGCCAAACCTCTATCATTTACAATCTCTGAGATCTGTTTGATTATACGGACAGGCAGACAGACGGATATAGATATATTGTAAGGGCGCTTGTAGCTATTATGTAGATACATCTTTTGCATAAGAATAACAGAGACATGTTAGCGATTCACACACATATTGCTGTTAAGCAGCTCTCTCTGAGCGACGTGTTTATGGCTTAAGCTTAACAGCGAGAACCCAGCCAGCAATTTAGCAAACGTTATGCAAACCAAGCTTGAAGTAAGATTGCTTTTGCAAGCGTTGTCGTATGGCAGCTTACGACATTTTCAAAACACTTGCTGAAGTAAGCTATTTGCGCATGTCGTTTCGGCGACCGAGAGAAATTTCGTGCTCACTCTCTCTCTCTCTCTCTCTCTTCTTCGCAAAACTTCTGATCTTTTCGTGCTACGCAGCTGCAGCTTGCAAGGCAGACAAAAAAAGGTAACCTTGAGCAAAGGGAAGAAAAAAAAGATCGAACAAGTGAAATAGTAAATGCGGGCTTAAATGTATTTAATGTCAGCAGCAATAATATTAAGAAAAATTAAGAAAGCAGATTATATACGATTGTCAACATCAAGTGCAAGAAACTTTACTGCGGACAAGACATGCATTCGAGCATAAGTAAGTAACAATGTTTAATAACAATAACAACAACATTTATATTTTAGAGACTTTCACTCTCTTATTAAGGAAGCAAGGGGACTTTGTATTTTCCCTTAAAGCAGGGAAAACGCTAATTTAATTTAATTTTAATTTTTTAATAATAAAAATAACCAACCTGAACACTCACAAAATAAATGTTTAAAACACTTTCTTATTTCACTTACAATACGTGTTTTATAACCGTTTTTACAAAGCTTGTGGAAAGCGTATAAAAATGATTTATAAAACATGTTTTGCAAGCGATTTTTTTAAGCTTATAAAGATGGGTGCGTTTCGATTATAAAACGCTTACTTTGATGCATTTTATAAATGTCACAGCAGCGTTTTATAATCGTTTTGCTTATATTTGAACGCTTACAAAACGTGTATTTTTATATGAAATTGTTTGCTGGGAAGAGCTCCTATACATGTGAGAAGCATTGGTATGGGTGGTCATTTAGGACGTCCGTATAAGTGCGCGAGCAGGATCAGTGTGTGGGTGCACGTTCGGATGCAGAGTGGATTGGGCAGCAAGTTCCATTGTTGTCAAGGCAATGCACCCCTACAAGGGTGAAAAGTAAAGAGCAGCTTAAGTCGCGCTCAAACTCTTTTCGTGGACGCCATATCCAGCAGGGTAAGTTGGAGCAAATGGAGGTGTCTCCATCACTTATTGGAAAAAAAATGTCATTGGCAGAGTAAGGCTCATGAGGCAAATTTTCCTTTGCCTTTACAGGAGGATTTGGCGTCATATAACGCCCAAAATTTTATCGTCCCAAGCGGAAGCCAGGAAGGGTGTTTTCTATCGCCTCTACAGGGATCAAGTGCACCGCAAGCTTAACATCAACCTGCAGCGACTGCAAGGCTCGTTAAAGAGCGATCCAACATTTAAATTAGCAAACGCCTCCAATGCCCAAAGCCTAGGCAGAAAATTTTAAAGTAAAGCAGTCGCCCGAAATCATTTGTTTGCGTCGGAAGTGTCAGACGAGTCACACAAAGTCAACTATTTAAGCCCCGGACGTGAAGTGAAACCATTACGCATGGATTAATTGTTTAATAATAGCCTTTTAATCGTTTTAATTAATTTTTTTCTAATCGTTTAAGTAATTTCTTTTTCTAATCGTGAGTAAGTGTGAGAATCTGCTTGCTGCTGCCAAGTAACCTGTAAAAGGGTACAATTTTCAAAGAGATGTCTGGCAGTGCAGCAGAAGCATAAACATTTTGTTTGTTTTTTTTTTTGTTGTGATAAAACCAAAAGCATTTGAATCAGAGAAAATGGCATAGAGGCAAGGCAGATGTGCATTTAACTATATTTTTGTTTCAACAGCGGTATCTACAATGGGAGCGCTTTCAACTGTGGAGACCCAAAAGTAAGTCCAAAACCCAAATTTCTATATTATTTAAATGCATATATTTTGCCAATGCTAAAACAATAAAACATCATCATCCAATCGCAAAAGAAAAGAAACGAAAAATCAAATAAAAAGAACCCGTTGCTTTGTCTAGCTTGCTAGGAGTGCCCTCCCCCACTCTCCTCTTATAAGTTTACCGGCAGACAAGCGCGCGTTCTAATGCTTCTGCGCGCCTGCGCTTAACCGCTGTATTAGGCGTTGGTTATATTTATACACTTGAAAAGTGTATTATAATTTTGCCCAGAAGTTTGCAACGCATAGAAGGAATCATCTCCGACCACATAAAGTATATATATTCTTCATCAGCATGACGAGCTAAGTCGATTACGCTTTGACTGTCTGTTTCTACGCGAACTAGTCCCGAAACTATCTATGAAACTATAAACTATGAAGCTATCGAGCCGAAACAGAGTCTTCTTTTGACTGCACGCTGCTAATATGTCGGAACCGACCGGATCGGATGACTACTTCTTGTACCTGCCATAGAAATGATCGATCGGAAAATGGGTTTTAGTGAGAGAGTGTTTTGTTCTCAATATTACCGCTCTCAAACACTGTCATGGTCTGGACTAAAACCTGCCACTCGAGACGTAGAGGTCAGATCAGGGGATTCCTAAAGCGCAGAATATGAAGAAGGAAAAACAGTCACAGACCAAATCGGACTTTGTATTGGCATCAAAGGTTTCTGACGACATTACATTGTAAATTAACAAATGTGATTAGCGAAAAGATTTTAAAAGACCAACTGTGATAGGATTCTGTGATAATAGATAAGTTACTACATAGGTTTAGTTAGATTAGGATCAGGGAGGGTTTAGATACGACGACAACCGCCAACTTAAAATGGTAAAGGCGTTTAGCGACCGATATCGGTTCGGCGACTCCAAATTCGAAAGGAGATGGTTAGCGACCGAGCAAAAAAATAGACAAAAATTACAATTAGGGTAATATAGGTTAAAAGGATAATTGCTGCTTGTGATAATAAGGTAGGTAGGTGATAGGATTAGGAAAAGCTTATATAAAATAGGACGTAGGTTAAAAATTAGGGGGTACATTTAGTAGTGATTAATATAAATATTACTAATTCCTCGTTTTCTGGATCCCGTTGAGTGAGCGTTGAACAACCGAATTCCCAGTTAGTGGTTTCGTACCGATTTGATGCAAGTGACGGTGACCAGCTCTAGCTGAGATGCAATTGGCTGAAGCATACGAGCGAAATGAAACAGGAACCTGCAGAAAGGAAGGCAATTAGTATTATGTTACATGTTTTGACTTCTTGACTGTCGGTCATCTACATTCAAGATGACCTGAACAGTCAACAATGTCGATATATGTATGTGTTAACTTATCTGTATTTATGTCAAAACAAAAACCAGCACTAGACAATCGGTTGTATAAAGCGCAGAAAGCAGATGAACATCTGCTGTACGACGAGCAAATCATACCCTCTCATGGCAGCTTCTTTTCTCCTGTAAATTTATGAAAAGTTTTAGTTTTTCATTGGTTTCCGTCAAGATAATAGAAATTTTTGCTCAAGTATATTAAAATAAAGGGAAGAAACTTGCCGAAGAGTTCATACATCCTTATATATATTAATGATGGCATTCACAAAGCCATCCAACATGCTTGGGTTGATGCGCCAGGGGAGGAAACAGAGGGAGCAATAGGTGGCGAAAGAGGTAGGATCAGTGCACTACGAAGGGAAGCTGTCGGCAGGCAACTGAACCTGGGCGCAGCATCCACTCCGTATGGCATATACTCCAACATAATCTTAGACCCTATTCAGGAGCAGTACAGCCAAATAAATGCTGAAGCGTTCCGATCAGCCAACAGGAGAGAAATGCTCGATATGATCCATGTTTCCCAAGAACAGTTGAAAGCTGGTCGATAATAGAATTGATCAGCCGGACGGATCAGACGGAGAATATAATCACCAGCAATAATGAAGTCCAAAGCATAAGCCGAGGATATTATGTACCACAGGGAACCCCCTAACGACAGATTGCCAAATGTATCCATACAAAGTCACCATCAAAATCAGATGGGTACCCAAGGCACTCGTCCGCCAAACAGATGGAGACAGAGCCAGGACAATCCTGGACAGAGAAATCGAATAGGGCAGCAATTCCCGAGAGGCACAGTACCAGTGAATGGGGCGAACTCTCGCAGGGAGAGTGGTAATCAGCAATTCGTGCTCTTGGAATAATGAGGCTTCAAATTTTCAGGAAATACCGCAGGAATGACTGCGGAAGACTTCATCTTTCGGGTGGAGCATTTGCAAAAACATTATAATCTGCACTGGAGTGATCTCTTAAGAGATTTTCACCATTTGCTTACCGATGGAGCATCTGAATGGTATTGGCTTTTGATCCGCACCAATCTGATTAGCAATTGGGAGAAACTTAAAGAGGCTTTGGAACAACGCTACACCGACACTCGAAGCGATTATGACAGAATCCAAGATATTGCTGAGAGAAAGCAGCAGCCTGGAGAATCACTGGATGACTTCTTCACGGCGGTCCGACGGTTGATTGCGTCAGTAGGTATGCATGTCGAAAGCAAGTGTGTACTAAAGAAAGTCAAAAGAAACTTAAATGAGCCCATGAGACAATGGATCTATCGTATCAAAGTATACACTTTGGAACATCCACGCGATGAAAAGCAGAAAACAGCAGAAACTACACTCATCACAGAACTCATAGAGCTCGCCAGGAGCATAGATCAAACAAAGTGAAGGAATTACTTGAGGCTGATCTGGCAAACTGGGAAAACAAGGCCAAAGAAACACACATGTACATGGAAGCCCACGTGGAGGTAGTTTCTGCTACGACAGCAAGAAATATACTAGTTTTCTGGAACTGCCAGAAAATAGGGCATGTGTATATGGACTGCGAATCGCCCCAGCGTAGCATATTTTGTTATAAATGTGGTCGTGCGAACGTGGTGACACCAAAATGTCCACGGTGCAGTGCGGGAAACGGATCCAGGAGCGAGGCGAGACGGGGGAAGCACGTTCCAGCAAGCAGAAAATTTATCAGCCTCGCCAAAATTAATTGAGGGTTACAAATGAGCAGAATATAGTTAAAAAAAAAGCTAGGGACGTAAAAAAAAATTAAGACAAGCAGTACAAAAAACAGTCACAGCAATACAGACAGGCCAACAAATAACCATAGATCGCAGACCATGTGCCTTCTTTTCTATAAATGGTCATAAACTGCGTGGTCTATTGGACTCCGGAGCATCAATAAGCGTTCTTGGGTCAGGATGCCGTGAGTTGGTAGACAAACTTGGGCTGGCATGGAAGCCGTTCTACTCAAAGGTCCAAGTAGCCAGTGGGGGTGGCCAAAAGATAATTGGGAAAGCCATAGTTGAAGTATCCTACAAGGAACAGATAGCAGAAATGTGTTTCTACTTATGTCCCACACTGCAGCAGGAGGTATATCTGGGAATAGACTTCTGGCAATCATTCTCACTGGCTCCAGAACTTTTTTGTGAATCCGTCTCAGAACTGACTCCGGAAGAACAATTCACGCAAACATCGAAACCGGAGCCTCACATGCTCACAGATGAGCAGCGGATCAGATTACAGGCGGTACAGAACAGGCGGTATATTGGTAATGAAACCAGGAAACATTCGATTCTGCCTTGATGATCGAAAAATAAATAAGTGAAGGATGCATATCCATTGCCAAATAGAGAGGGAATCCTGAGCAGGGTATAGTCTACATTCTACATAAGTAGTGTAGACCTAAAATATGCATTTTGGCAGGTCGAGCTGGAAGAAGAAAGCCGAAAAATTACTGCGTTCACATATTTTGTAGATTTTAAGGCTGCCTTTGACCGAGTATCCCCCAAACATCTCATATACAAGCTCCAAAGACATGGTGTATCAACAAAAATGATACAGTTTATCGAAAAAGTATACTCGCAAACGTATTGCGCTGTTTGGACTGTGAGCGAGCTTTCTGAGAAGTTTGAAACAATTAACGGAGTAAAGCAAGGATGCTTTATGTCACCGCTGCTGTTTTCGCTGTACTTAGATGATCGCCCGAACACTTAGGATGTGGCCTGTATATCGACAACACAATCATTAGGATGTATTGGATGTACTAAACATTCATAGCGAATACACACTGTACCCAGTGTCGGTTAATATCAAACACACTATAGCACTTGGCTGCAATGTTTACGTAAACCAAAGTCACAAGCATTATCCAAGTGCAAAAGTAATATGATCGCACGAATATGCAATGAACAGAAGAAGTGCCGAGTCAACATGTCTAGCATGCGCGACCGTCCCTTCCTTACGTACGTATATAACATTCTCACTCGCGCTCTCGCTGCTGTCAGCGATGAGCATATAAGAAATACATAATGCACCTACGTCTCTGCCGGCGTCTACCGGCAGCGAAGTCGTCCAGCATAGGTTACGAACCATTATATACATATTCTGTAAGTCAGTCCAGAAAGAGTCCAGAAGACTCACCGATGATTAAAAATAAGGATTTATATTAAAATTTAACTAAAACATGAAAGATTTATATTATTAAAATTGTTATTAAAACCTGCTTAAAACATGGCGACCGTAACCTGGATAAAAATTTATTATAAACTACAACAGCTGCAGCGGTTCCCAAGGCAATCGGGTCTCAGTCCCGGAACCGACGCAGTATCAACACTGTCCAAGGATTGCCAAACTCGGTACATGGGAAGCCAACTGTTACAACAACAACAATTACAGCTGCAGCAACAACAACAGCAGCAGCAACAACAGCTGCAGCAACAACAGCAGCAGTAACAACAACAAATTACAACACAGCAAGTAATACAGTGAACACAAAGATTAACGATCTGCTTATGCCTAGACTTCACCAACCAGAGCATATCCCACTCTGCAAGAGGCTCTAGACGTGTGTCCCAACGATGGACCACGCCCACTTACAATAGCTGAGTACAGGGCACACACGATATAGAGCCCAATTATGTTAACCAGTCATATGCCCTCTAACTAACAACATACATTTCCTTTTTATTTAATGAAAAATAGAGGAAAGCTAACTTCGGCTCGACCGCAGTTTTTATACCCTTGGAGCATGATATATTTCTGCCAGTTGTTTTATATGGCAGCTATACGATATATTCATCCGTTTTTGATCAAACTCTCTAAAATTGTGTTGAGACAGATAATATTTATAACTGAAACGTACAAAGACGCTACCATTGATAACAAAAAAGTTTTTTCACTAAAACTATATTTTCGACCGATCCGGCCGGTTCCGACAAATGTGCAGCGTATTTGTACCAAAAGACTTCGTGCAAAGTTTGGTTACGATAGCTTTAAAACTGACGGAGGAGATAGCATAGAAACAGACGGACGGACGGACGGACAGACGGACATGGCTATATCAACTCAGCTCGTCACGCTGATCAAGAATATATATAGTTTATGTGGTCGGATATGCTTCCTTCCATGCGTTACAAACATCTGGACAATTTCAATATCCCCTCTCCAAGGGTATAAAAAGAAATTCTTCTATGCGTTGCAAACTTCTGGGCAATATTATAATACACTTTTCAACTGTATAAAAATAGCAAAGAAGAGAAAATAATTTTTATTAATTTCAGTAATGAAAATGGTCAGACAAATGATATAAATTTTTTTATTCACAAAACTTAAATTAAAAATGTGGATCTCAAAATAATTAATGGTATTGGGATTTCGAAAACAGATACCCTGCGGATTCAAACGCAAATTTTATAAATACAGTCGAGGTTTCACAACCCGTAGTTCTATTATGTGCCAACACCTTCACACAGAGCTACAAACAGACAACTATATAATTCCTCATAATTTTCATATAGTTGACAGCAATTTCGATATACCTTGTGACGAGATAATAGGAATAGATTTCATTAAAGGTTTCAATTGCCAAATAGACCTAGAACAGTCCGAAGATTGGTTTATAATTAGACCAAACAATATAAATGTACATATTCCTTTCCCCCCCCCCCACCAAAAAAAAACAAAAAAAAAAAACACACCACCAAAATTGGTTTTGGTACCCAAAAAAGGGGCCAAAAAACCAAAAACCAAAAAAAAAAAAAGTGAAAATAGGTTTTTAGTGAAAAAATTTTTTACAATATTTCCTAGGCAAAGTCACAAACGTTTAAAAAACATACATCACAACGGAACACTTCTTGTGGAAACCAAAAACTTTGCGCAAGCAACAAGATTAATAACCCTTACATCATTCACTAATACAATAAAAATTAACGTCACTGAACACAGAAGCCTCAACTCATCAAAAGGAGTTATTTACTGCAACAGCCTCAGAGATGTCACTGAAGAAGAAATAACCGCAGAGCTTAGAAAACATGACGTAGTCGAGTGTAAAAAAATACTTAAAAAGACAAAGAAACAAACACATTAAAAGAAAGCGGCCTTATTATCCTCACATTTTGCACCTCAAAACTACCAACAGACATCTCAATAGGTTACCAAAAGGTTACTATTCGCCCATATATACCTCAGCCAATGCAATGCAAAAACTGCGGACGCCTAGGCCACATCACAAAAGCATGCAGAAGCGACCAACTTTGCTTAAACTGCGGAAACCCGACCCACATCGACCCGGAATCACTAGAAACCTGTAAAAACCTACACTGCTGCATTAATTGCAGAGAAAACGCCCTCACCAACTACCAACACAACCCTCTCGATCGTAGATGCCCATCTTACATCAAAAACAAGGAGATAATAGCCATTAAAACCCTCGAAAACATCTCTATGAAAAACGCCGTATCAATTTACAATGAACGCCACCTTCTCTCTACATCATTTTCGGCCACGCTCCGTGACACAACACAACACAACAATACTCAAAAACCCATCAAAATCACACACCCTGAAGTACGCAACTACTCTGATCTGCCTACCTCCTCGCCTAGCACTGAGCAAGACGAAGACCCAGCACGTCCCTCTAGCATCAACACACCCAAAAATGATCACCATGAAACTATGGAAATAGACCATACTAGTGTTAAACCTCCCCACAAGGATCTTCAAACCCCAAAAACCAATGACACGAAAATTAAAATTTACCCAAAGAACACCAACACTACACTAAAAACCAATCTTAAAGCTAAGGCACCAAACAAACCTAAAATAAAAATAGAAGCTATGTACTAAATAAAAAAAAATTACCAACCTGGCTGGACTGAGATTAATGCTGCAACCTGTCAGCGACATGTGGATCCTAGGGCACCGCGGCACAGTCCCCGAATCTCTACATCATGTTTGACACTTTGCAGGATTATTCCTCAGTCCAGCCAAAGTTAATAATCACAACAGGGATGGGTGTATGGTGTGCCGACATACACTACTCCCAAATATATTTATAAGAAATTGATCAACTAAAACAAACACCCAACCCTTCCAATTCCCTATTGCCTCAACCTTTTCCTGACTTATCATGACCCTTAAAATACTACAATGGAATTGTAACGGATACATTAACAAATATGATCAATTACAAATGTTAATTAAAAAAATACTCCCCAAAAATTATTTCAATACAAGAGACCCACCTAATTTCCCAACACCTCACACCAATCCCAATAAACTACAAAATGTATACCGAAAACTCATCGCAAGGTTGTTCAGGAGGGGTTGCCCTCCTCATACACGACTCTATACAACATGAACAAATCACCTTAATCAAGACTTCGACACCGTCGGCATAAAAATACACTCCAAAATTACTTTTAACATCCTCTGCTCATACATACCTCCTAATAAAACATTTACGATCCGCAACTTACGAAACGTATATGACTGCCTTAACATACCAACCATCATAACGGGGGACTTCAACAGTTGGCACAACCTATGGGGATCCCCTACAAACAGCCGCAGAGGCAATATCATCTGCAAATTCGTCTACCAATCCCCCCTCATAACTTTAAATAACGGCTCACCTACACACTTCAGCACACATCACACGTTCACACATATCGACCTCACGTTCGCCACTCCGTCAATCGCTTTAGAATCCACATGGAAAACCGACCCCGATTTATTCTGCAGTGACCACTTTCCAATCATCACATCCCTCTTTGACCAACCACCACCCCCAAAACTAACACCAAAATTTAAGTTAGACTCAGCAGACTGGACTGCATTTACTGCCGCAACACACTCCTTCCACATTCAACGCCCCATAAGTCATAACTTAAACAAAGAAGCCGCTAATTTGGTAAAAATAGTCAGAGAAAGTGCGAACATTTCAATACCGCAAATCTCTCCAGCTTTTTCCAAAAATCATACAGTTCCTTGGTGGAACCGTAACCTACAAAACCTCAAACTAGACAAATCCCTAAAATTTGAACGCTTAAAACAAAATAACTGCAGAGATACCATTCTAGAATACAAAAAGGCCAACGCAAAATTGAAACGGGAAATAAAAATTTCCAAAAAAAACCTCTCTAGAAGTTTTCACTTCAGAAATTTGTCCGAATACACCTGCCACCAAAATCTGGTCCAACATCCGCAGATTCTGCGGACTAAAACAACGCTTACCAATACACTGTATAAATAACCCTTCCTCAGCAATCTCAATCACAAACAGCCAACAAATGGCAGAACTCTTCTGCTCCCATTGGTCCAATGAATCAAAAGACTCCAGCTTTACAAATGCCTTTCGCACAAATAAACAGAATACCACACCCTACAACAGCTACTATAACGTGTCTTCTTCAGCCACCCAAATCGAATCTCCAATTTCCCAAATCGAACTTTCATGCGCGCTCTCTAGACTGAAGGGCAAGACACCTGGCCTCGACCGAGTATCTTACCCTATGCTCAAAAATCTACATCCCGTAGTCAAAACCCGACTCCTTGATCACTACAACAAGATTTTTAACTCCTATATTCCACAAATCCATAAACTGAGCAAAATCATCCCACTTAACAAACCCAACTCCGACAAAAGAAATCTAAACTCCTACAGACCTATCTCATTAAACTCCTGCTTCGCAAAAACCCTCGACAAGATCATTGCAAACCGGCTATGGTGGTTTGTGTCTCACAACAAATCAATCGATAGCCGGCAAACCGGCTTCAGAAAGGGCAAATCTATATCGGACTCTCTACTCTCGTTAGACTATCTGATATCATCTGCTCTTTCCACAAAAAACCACATTTCCATAATTTCCCTAGACTTCCAAAAAGCATTCGACAAAATTGGCATTCACTCTATAATAGACGAACTTAAACTATGGAAAATAGGCCCCAAAATGATTAACTACGTCCTATGTTTTATGAGAAACCGAAAAATAACAGTTAACGTAAATGGCCACCTGTCATCAGCTTTACCGCAACACAACGGAATCCCACAAGGATCTCCCCTCTCTGTAGTCTTATTCCTAATAGCATTCAACAAACTCAATAGAATCATTCACACACACAGAAACTTTAACTTTTACGCCTATGCAGATGACTACATAATAGTAAAAAAACTAAACAAACTCAATACCGTTTCCCTTGACCCTCTACTAAACGACATCTTAGAATGGTGCGATTACTCCGGAGCCAAACTTTCCATACCCAAATGCAAACAAATCCACATATGCAGAAAAAAACGATGCCAAGCCGCTATGAACACCTCACTAGCAAACATACCAAATGTGCCATATCTGAAAATCCTCGGTGTAATATTCAATAAGCAATATAGATGGAATGACCACATTAACTACCTAATACCCTCACTAACCAAAAAACTCAATATCATAAAATGTCTATCTAATAGCAAATACAACTGCAACCCAATCTCAATATTAACAGTAGTCAAACTCATAATCATGGCAAAAATTGATTTCGGCATTTATCTTTACGGTAACGCCCCTCTGTCACAAACCAACAAAATCAAATCTATATACCACTCAGCTATAAGGATGGCTATCGGTGCCTTTAAAACTACCCCCATCAACAATCTCCTGTTCGAATCCAACATTTCCCCATTTGAAAATAGAAAACATTATATAACAACTAAACTCATCAAGCCAATACTTCTCTCAAACCCATCGCCCCTTACCACCATCTTAAAAAAAATCGATAAAGCAAAAAAAAGTAATCCCAAGGTCTGCTCAGTCCTTCAAAAATCAATAAGCATTAACAAACACCTCGAACTCCCAACTAAACCAATTCCATATCTTCGACATACCCCACCTCCTTGGTGCAACATTAGCTCCCTAATAAACACCTCATTACACCTTCTTCCTAAATCTTCCACGCCCCCATCAACCTATCACCAATGTTTTTTACAATTAAAAGAATCCTTGACGTCATACAACTTCATATATACCGATGGATCAAAAACTAACTGTGCTACCTCTTTTAGTGTCGTAACCGACACCAATACTTATCAATATCTTCTCCCTTTCCACAGCAGTATCTTCTCAGCTGAAATAATAGCCATATATCATGCAATACAAATAGCAAAAAAACTATCTCACAAAACAGCCATATGCACAGACTCATTATCCTCCATACACTCAATAGCCAACCCTAACAACCAATCGTTCTACCCTCTCAGCATCCGACAAACCCTACTAAACTCCTCTCCAAAAATAATAATAATTTGGGTACCAGGACATTCCAACATAACCGGCAATGAAGAAGCCGACGTTGCAGCCAAAACAGCAGTCCAACTCCCACTATTCTTTACAACAAACCACAATATCTCTGACGTACAAAAATACATTAAACTCATCGACAGACAAACACAACAAACAATTTTCTCTCACACCAACGACTTCTATAAAACCAACAATACCAACAAAACCAATATTCACAACTATGCCCAACTCAAGCTATCCCGTTACGAACTCACAAGAATTACCCGACTACGTTTGGGACATACAAAACTAACGCACTCACACTTATTTAACAACACACCCAATACCTGCCTCTTCTGCAATACGAACACTTCAGTCGAACACATTCTTACCATTTGCCAACATATACACAACTCCCACAGACAACCCTTCAACCCCCTCCACGCTATCTACAACCCAACCGCCGAAAACTTAACAAAAACAATACAATTTCTTAAAAAACACAAAATTTTCAACTTACTGTAAATAACACTAACATCGCTCAAAAAAAAAAAAAAAATTTACACACCACTATTGTAAACTACTCATTAATCACACCTACACTATGAAATTAGCTTAAAGCCTTTGCTGCTATAGCTTTTAGTTTATTTATAATTTTACATTGTAAGTAAACTGTAAAAAAAAAAAAAAAAAAAAAAAAATATATATATAAAAAAAAAAACAAAAAAAAAAAAAAAAAAAAAAAAAAAAAAAAAAAAAAAAAATTTAAAAAAAAAAATTAAAAAAAAAAAAAAAAAAAAAAAAAAAAAAAAAAAAAAAAAAATATTTTAAAAACAAAAAAAAAAAAAAAAAAAAATTTAAAAAAAAAAACAAAATAAAAAAAAAAAAAATAAATTAAAAATTAAAAATAACTACGACGTATTCAAACTATTCCAGAAAACAGGGAAAAACAGTAATAGCTCAATTAAGTAAAAACTTTTCATCCAAACAATTTAAACCACAATTAGTAGAATACCCAAATAAAATGATGTATTCGGACTCGAAATAACAATAACAATAAACAATTTTTATAAGCAAAAGTTGAGATTGAAGGATACTGAACCAAATTATATCAAAACTATCGAAGCCCGCATAGCCAGGTAGAAGAAATTCAAAAACAAGTACAAAAATTCATCACCGACAAAATAGTCGAGCCATCAGTGTCTGAATACAATAGCCCTCTTTTATTAGTTCCAAAGAAAGCACTTGCAGGCTCAGAAGAAAAGAAAGGAAAACTCTTGTCTGATAAATTTCCACTCCCTAGAATTGATGATATCCTAGATCAACTAGGTCGAGCAAAGTATTTTTCATGCCTTGACTTAATGTCAGGTCTTCATCAAATTGAACTTGAAGAAAGCTCAAGAAATATAACAGCTTTTTCAACGAGCAATGGCTCATATCGCTTCACGCGATTACCTTTTTAAATATAAATTTAAAATAGCGCCTAATTCATTCCAGAGAATGATGACTATTGCATTCTCTGGACTTGAACCTTCTCAAGCATTCCTTTACATGGATGATTTAATAGTTATAGGTTGTTCCGAAAAACATATGCTCAAAAATTTAACAGATGTTTTTGACAAATGTAGGAAATACAATCTTAAATTGCATCTTCAAAAATGCTCATTTTTTATGCATGAAGTGACCTTCGTCGGTCATAAATGTACAGATAAGGGAATCCTGCCAGATGACAAAAAATTCGAAGTCATACAAAATTATCCAGTCCCACATGACGCGGACAGCGCTAGAAGATTCGTTGCATTTTGCAATTACTATAGAAGATTTATCAAAAATTTCGCGGATCATTCCCGCCACATTACAAATCTATGTAAAAAGAACGTAGAATTCGTATGGACACCTCAATGTCAACAAGCTTTCGACTGTTTAAGACAAAATTTAATGAACCCAACATTATTACAATATCCAGACTTCAGCAAAGAATTTTGCATAATAATTGATGCAAGTAAACAAGCTTGTTGGGCGGTTTTAACTCAAAACCATATTGGACTCCAACTTCCAATAGCTCATCCATCACGCTCATTTACTAAGGGCGAAAGTAATAAAAGTGCAACAGAACAAGAACTTGCAGCAATACACTGGGCAATTACCTATTTTACAGTCAAAACAGATCACAGACCATTAACAAATTTGTTTTCAATGATCAATCCTAGCTCAAAATTAACACGCATGCGACTCGAATTAGAAGAATATGAGTATCTAAAGGGAAAAGACAATTATGGAACTGATGCTTTATCAAGAATAACCATCAAAGAACTACAAGACATTACCAGAAATATAATGAAAGTCACTACAAGATATCAAAGTAGACAAAAATTCTGCGCAGGAGATGAAGAAATAGAATTGCCTATGCAATCTATGAAAAAAGCTTCAAAGCCCAACGTATATGAAGTCATCAACAACGACGAAGTACGTAAAGTAGTGACCTTGCAATTAATAAATATGCTATGTTTCTTTAAACATGGAAAAAAAAATTACAGCAAGATATGATATGAAATGCAAGCCGATATGCATCAAATCAGCCAACTCAAAGTGCCACCGTGGGAAACTATCTTTGAACAAGTTTCAATTGATAATTTCAAACAAATGGGCAATAAAACATTGAATTCATTAAGAGTAGCGCTACTCAACCCGGTAACCCTAATAGAAAAAGAGAAAGAAAAAATAGCTATTATGTCTACATTTCATAATGATCCAATGCAAGGAGGTCACACAGGCATTACAAAAACCTTGGCCAAGGTCAAAAGACATTATTTTTGGAAAGGTATGACTCGATATATAACTGATACATTCGAAAATGTCAAAAATCAAAAGTGACAACACACAAAAATAGAGGAAAGCTAACTTCGGCTCGACCGAAGTTTATATACCCTTGGAGCATGATATATTCCTGCCAGTTTTCCTGCCAGTTTTTTATATGGCAGCTGTACGATATATTCATCCCATTTTGATCAAACTCTCCAAAATTGTGTTGAGACAGATAATATTCATAACTGGAACGTACAAAGACGCTACAATTGCAAACAAAAAAGTTTTTCTCACTAAAACTATTTTTTCGACCGATCATTCCTATGGCAGCTATATGCTATAGTCGTCCGATTTGGATCAGACTTGACAAAATTGTGTGTTAGCATATCATATTAATCAGCAACGTGTTTGGGAGCGATAGCATTGAAAACCAAAAAGTTTTTCATACTAAAACTTTTTTTCAGACTTTTGTATGGCAGCTATACTATATAGTTGTCCGATTTTGATAAATCTCGGTGAAATTATGTGAAATCAAAGAAAACTTATAAATACGAGCATCGGAGACGTTTGCAAAGAAAACAAAAAAAGTTTTTCTCACTAAAACTACTTTTTCAACCGATCGTTCCTATGGCAGCTATATGCTATAGTCATCCGATCCGGCCGGTTCCGACAAATGTGCAGCGTATTTGTACCAAAAGACTTTGTGCAAAGTTTGGTTACGATAGCTTTAAAACTGACGGAGGAGATAGCATAGAAACAGACGGACGGACAAATCCAAAATTGTGTTGAAACAGATAACATTCATATCTGGAAAGTATAAACACGCCATCATTGAAAACAAAAAAGTTTTTATCACGAGAACGAATTTTTCGACCGATTGTTCCTATGGCAGCTGTATGCTATAGTCATCCAATTTGAATCAAACTTGACAGAATGTTATGTAATGTATGGTATATTGACCCGTATAAAGTTTGGGAGCGAAAGCACTGAAAACAAAAATGTGTTTCTCACTTAGACTTTTTTCAGATCTATCTTTTTCAGTTACTATATATATATAGAAAACTGATAAATCCGAGGGTTGGGAGCGGTAGCATTGAAAACAAAAAAGTATTTCTCACTAAAACTACTTTTTCAACCGATCGTTCCTATGGCAGCTATATGCTATAGTCATCCGATCCGGCCGGTTCCGACAAATGTGCAGCGTATTTGTACCAAAAGACTTCGTGCAAAGTTTGGTTAAGAAAGCTTTAAAACTGACGGAGGAGATAGCATAGAAACAGACGGACGGACAGACGGACGGACAAAGCTGAATCGACTTAGCTCGTCACCCTGATCAAGAATATATATAGTTTATAGGGTCGGAAATGAATATTTCTATGCGTTGCAAAATTGTATAAAACACAAAAAAAAGAGATATTAATCATACATATTTACTACTAAAGTAACTTCATAATATTACGTTATTTTTCAAAAGGAGGGAAATGTAATATACTGTACTAAACATTCATAGCGAATACACACTGTACCCAGTGTCGTTTAATATCAAACACATTGTAGCACTTGGCTGCAATGTTTACGTAAACCAAAGCACAAGCATAATCCAAGTGCAAAAGTAATATGATCGCACGAATATGCAATGAACAGAAGAAGTGCCGAGTCAACATGTCTAGCATGCGCGACCATCCCTTCAGCGCTGAGCCTTTAAGAAATACATAATGCACCAACGTCTCTGCCGGCGTTTACCGGCAGCGAAGTCGTCCAGCATAGGTTACGAACCATTAAAATTGTTATTAAAACCTTCTTAAAACAAGGGTATTCATTTACGCAGATGACATTGTGATGGTAGCGGACAATCCCTCAAAACCTCGAGACATACTGAAAAAATCCGAGATTATTGTGTTTAGAAAGGGCGGCAGACTGGCAGCCTCGGAGAACTGGACGTTTCAGGAGGAACAGGTCAAGGTGGTACCGGAGTACATCCTGTATCCTGACACCTACAATGAGCTTCAAGAAGCATGTGGCAGCCAGGACAAAAGAAGCAAAGGCGAGTATAAGCTCAGTGTGGGCGAATTTCATCAACAAAGGTACAGTAATCCTAGCATCTAAATGGAAAATCTTCAATTCAGTGAGCAGAACAGGACAGTGCTTTGGAGCTCAAGTCTGGGTGGAGAAATAAAGGACGAGGCAGACCAATTGCAGCGATATTTTCTAAAGAGAATACTCAAGCTATCAGAAAGCACACCGAACTACATATTGGGAATTGACGCAGGACTAGAAGATGGACACATCTTTAGTCTAACACTTCATCTCAAGTACCTGTCAAGAATATTATTTGAGTATGAAGATTCTAGACTCCCGCATATCCTCGCTGAGAAAATGATGCGAAATAATTCGGGGTGGTTTCCGAGTCTTAGGGAAATGTTCGCGTATCATGGCATATCACTCGGAGACAACCACTCGCATCCAGATTGGATTGACTACAATGTTCGGTTCCTAAACGCATCAGAAGTAGATAACCGCATGCAACACATGAACAAGGTGTCAGTAAGTGCAACAAGAATATATAAAGACCTTAATTATGCAATAGGACCCACATACTGCAACGAGTTCTTCAAGCAAAGCGAGAGAACTTGGATAATGAAGGCCAGAGGAGATCTCTGATGGTTAAACAGCTGCCCAAGAAGAATTGTAAATGGAGGTATTTGCTCACTATGCAATATGAATGAGCAGGAGGACATGCATCATTTTGTGGGCCGATGTCCAATACTGCGGGAATTTCGTTGGCGATATTTCAAAACTTGTACGTTTACTAAAGAGGTGCTAATGGCCCTGAATGGGGGGATGGGATGGAATAACCTGGCGAGTTACATAGAGATGGATTCATATGATTCATAAGAAAAAGAATGTTATAAATTAATTTTTTTTAAATATTTATAAAAAAAAGAGTATAGGCTTAAATATGTAAATGTTTTTTATGTTATACAATAGAAGTAAGGCTGACGGTTTTAAACCAAGCTTTAAATGTTTTTTTATTATTAGTTACTCAATGTAAAGCTGTAAGCTATGAAAATGAACACATTGAAAACAAACATCTATCTATCTATCTGTCTACTGCGATCACAGTACCTGGGCGACCTCTGTACCAATTTGTGGTAATGCCATTCGGACTTTGCAATTCGGCGCAGTGACTCTGCAGACTGATGGACAAGGTGATACCAGCGAAACTAAGGGAACATGTGTATCTTGTAGTGGCCAAATTTAAAGATACAGATACACTCGAAATACAAGTACTTCTACTGGCTGTTCGTGTTAGAAAATAGTAGTAGAAATCGTAAATGATGGGAAAAAGGGGCTTAGAAAAGCGAAAGAGGTCAAAAGTTAAATAGTTAAAAGGTTCAAGTCAAATGCTCTTTAAAATTCCACTAAAAATTCCTACTGTGGCATTGGGGGGCAAAGAGTGACGTCGGGGGAGCGGGGCGCGGCAGTGAGTGAGTGGGGGGGGGGGGGGGGGGGGCCAGGGGGGTTGTGGGACGGTAGCAAATAGTAGAGTGTTGGGTATAAAAGCTTAAGAATTAGATTAGGCTACCATGGGGCCTCAGCTAAAAAGTGTGCTTATGCATGAGTTATAAATGATTTTCAACTTAATTTGATGGCTCGCCTGTCCTCCTTCGCATTTCGCATTAGATTGTCCTCACGATAAGGTGGGCGTCCCATCCTTTGCCGAGCGTCCAGGGCGGGTGTGAGTGGGAGCTGGGGCAGTGCTGTCGTGGGGCATAACGTGGTGGGTACGTGGTGTTCCTCTGAAGCGAGTTAAAGGTTCTGATTGAGTTAGTACTAAAGTCTGACTGGAGTTAAGCAAACGTGTCGCTCAAGGTCACCAAGTCAAAATTATTATATAACGTGCTTGTGCCACGTTGCCTAATTTCAAGTGTAAATTCTCAAATTTTCGTTTCTACTGGGAGTGGAACCTCTGTGCTTACAGCGATTGAGAAACCTTACGAGAAGGTATATTGTGGTTCTGCTTATATTTATGTAAAGTGAATTTCTTTAACCTAGTCAGGGCGGTGGACGCGGTTTCATCAGTCAAGCCGGCTATTGTTGAGTCTGACGGGTGCCTTTTTCATCAATCGGACAAAATAAGCTGGATTCAATTCATTGGGATCAGTCCGTGGATGAACTTTCGGCCCTGGCGGCCACCGCCAACAGCCAGTCCCAGGGAGAGTTGCAAAAGCCACAAGAGGCCAAACTGTAGGAGAACCCACAAGGAGACTTAATAAACCCAGTCGCAGCTCATCAGTATCCATCTATAAAATAGTCCACGATATCCAAACAGCCGACATATTAGTGCTATAGCCCGAGTTTGTGGAAAAAGACATTATTATGGCCGTCTAGTCCAAGTCTCGTGTTAGCAAACTTCTTGTTAAATTTTAATACACTAGGCGGCTCGACCTTGTTCATAAATAGAACGACCTTATCCCCATGAACTAATTTTTATATGTAGGCCTTACGCTTCGCTTTCCTGAAATGATTCGGGCCAAGCAACAATAGTCTGAAATTAAAGCAGCGACTCTCAAAATGTTTTTTTTTTTTCATTAATTACAATTCTTTAGAACTGAAGTTATTTCCAGTAAAAATATGTAAAATGTTTGGATATCGAACGGGTATGAATTCGAAATAATAGTCATAACTTGCCATACATTTTTATCGATGTATGCCACTTTTATTCACAGCAACAGTTGCATACGTCGTCTCTGAGCTCACCGACCACGAGGAGTAAGTTTTCTTCGTTAAGAAAAAGAAAGTTGCAAGTTTTCCTTATATAACTAAACACACATACATCTGTTGAGTAACAAATTATCAACTTTTATCCTATTCATTTTTCGGCAAGACTCACGAAAAGCGCCTTGTACATATTACATTTAAATACCCCGTTTCGAGCCCCAACCAATTTTCCTTAGTTATAATTATCATACTTATTAATCCTTATTTTGAAATTAACTTGAAAATGTTTATCAACTTGACATCTTTACGGAATTTATTAAATAAAATACCTTTGTAATTTTAAAATTCATATAATGTCCTAAATCATTCAGTTTCGCCCTGAGTAAAGTATGGAAGGTGTGGTAACAGCATGAAAGTCTGGTAACGAATTGTTAAGGGCGCGACGACCTTCGTCGGTCTGTTTAGCGCAGGTAGGGTGGGTAGAGACATGGGGACTAAATACCACCAAAGTTCCCACAAATTCGATCAGGCTTAGATGAGATACCCTATAAATTTTCGGGAATACCGTTTTGTTTTACTTTCATTTTTACCCTGTTCATAGTTACTAATATTATTTGTCCCCAAATGTGCACTTAAATATTATATTGGTGTGCGTTAGAGTATGTATTAGGGGGAAGGTAGAAAGAACCCCGACATAAACCGGCGAGCTAGCAAGAGCGTAGCTAGAAGTGCACGTATCGAAATCCTCACATACTAGGCTGGTCGAACAACATCAAGACACACGTATAAGTACACTACATAATTGGCGCCCAACGTCGGACCCTAGAAAGTCAATTTGGCCATCGATGTATATATCACCAATGCATCAACAGGTTATGGTGGCTAAGCTCCAACATTGCTCTGTCATTTTGAAAATAGTTTTGTGAATACTGTAATGACACTCATAGATTGTTATGCGTCTGTAGTGGTTACATATCGAATTAGCGACTCTTATTCAGGATTTGGGATAAATCGACCTATGTATATTCTGTTCATAGCAAAATCTAACAGTGATTGTGAATTATTAATATATCTAGTTCATTTAAAGGACCACAGACTCAGCAAAGGAATAACCATTGATGCTTATTTTGGAATTTGCAGTTATCATTCATGTCCATGAGTATACTGACCAAATTATATTCAATAGGAGAAGTTCAACAATGCTTTGAGAAATAACTGTGTCAGAAAATAGTTTACAACAGGAATTATGTTCAGTTATTGGAATTACAGTCTGTATTTATACTAAGTATAGAATGACCATGTCAGACTAAACTCCAAGAGTAAGCTTACAATAGAATAGTTAAAGTTCACACAAAAAAAGGTTCTCACTTAGAAATCGTCCTCCTCCCCCACCACCACACCAAAACACCCGGGGGGGGGGGGTTTTTTTTTTAATACCAACTAAAAAGGTTTTTTAAAACCTAAATTTTTGAATAGCATTCTGCATTAATCAAACGAAAAATTTATTTTATATACCAAAATGCGGGGGGGGGATACAAAAAAAAAAATAGCGGCAGCTTTAAACAACGTGATCCATTTTGTGGCATTTGCCAAGAAATTCCAAGACAGGACCAGTTGACTGCCACGACTCCCTGTCATCATAAATTTCATAAGGATTGTATACTTAACCATTTAAAAACTGCTCTTGAATGTCCAGTTTGCAAGAATGAGTGTAACCCAAGTCAATTGGGGTATGAGAATAATACCTTGGCCGCAGAGTTGCCAGCGGACTATAAAATCTTTTCCCTGGCTGTAACGAATACCGCTCAGAGGAGCACGATGTCTAACATGGGAGCCGATCCTAATAATAGGGGAAGGAAACCAGCTAGAAGTAGAGTAGAGGGATAGGAGCCACTCCTAAACTAGGAATGCAAACTCGATCTCAGACACATACGAGACAGGGCTTTCCTGAGCGAAGACTATCTCAAGACAGTATAGGAGACAAATCCATTGGTCAAGAAACCACTGACAGGGAAATGATGAAAGATCTAAGCTCTTTTATAAAATTCTCAATTGAAGAGGCTATGCAATCGAAACTAGCCAGTATCAACTTAGAAGATGTTGGGCAACCTCAGGACTCTCCAAATAATTCCAGTGATCACGCAACAGATCATCCCAATGAGACAAGCTCTTAACGTCAAACTTCGGAAAGCACTAAACGCAGGCCTTCCACAACTACTATTGCTCCAGAAAAAGCAGCCAGCATATTGCTGAGTTGGCGTTAAAAGTTCGATGGAACTAAGGAGTCAATGCAGGTGGAAAAATGTCTCTACCGCGTTCGCTCATTGAATGCTCAAACTCTTGGCAAAAATGATGAGTTACTTTGCGACAATTTACATTTTTCAGGACATGTGATGTATCAAATGATAGGTATTGAGCTGTACATCATGAATGTTTTAAAATTTTGGCAATACTCAAGATATTTACATTCAATTTTTATTTTCAATTTTTATAATAAAAATTGACAAAGAACTTTTATATTTTTGGTTTTTTTATAAAAAATTGAAAAATAATTTTTATTTTTGGAGTTTTTAATAAAAATTGAAAATAACTTTTATTTTTAGATTTTTTTTAAAAATTGAATAATAACTTTTATTTTATGATTTTTAAATAAAAATTGAAATTTAATTTTTAAATCATAATTTTTTTATTTTGATCGAAAAATAAGAGTTCATTTTTAATTTTTTTGATAAAAATCAACAAATAACTTTTATTTCATAATTTTTATTTAAAAAAAAATAGAGGAAAGCTAACTTCGGCTCGACCGAAGTTTATATACCCTATATGATATATTTCTGCCAGTTTTTTATATGGCAGCTATACGATATATTCATCCGATTTTTATCAAACTCTCTAAAATTGTGTTGAGACTGATAATATTTATAACTGAAACGTACAAACAGGCTACCATTGAAAACAAAAAAGTATTTCTCACTAAAATTATTTTTTTGACCGATCATTCCTATGGCAGCTATATGCTATAGTCATCCGATTTGGATCAGACTAAGCAGAACTGTGTGGTAGAATATAATATTGATCAGTAACAAGTTTCGGAGCGATAGCATTGAAAACAAAAAAGTTTTTCTCACTAAAACTACTTTTTCAACCGATCGTTCCTGTGGCAGCTTTATGCTTTAGTCATCCGATCCGGCCGGTTCCGACAAATGTGCAGCGTATTTGTACCAAAAGACTTCGTGCAAAGTTTGGTTACGATGGCTTTCAAACTGACGGAGGAGATAGCATAGAAACAGACGGACAGACGGACGGACGGACGGACAGACGGACATGGCTATATCAACTCAGCTCGTCATGCTGGTCAAGAATATATATACTTTATGTGGTCGGCGATGATTCCTTCTGTGCGTTACAAACATCAGGACAATTTTAATATACCCTCTCCAAGGGTATAAAAATCGTAGAATGGTTTGCGATTGATTATTTCAAAGTTAAGGAGTAGTATTTTCCGAAATTATTAAAGAGAGTCAAAACTAAAGTATCAGTTCCCCACAAAATGCGTCTAAAAAGAGTCAAAAAATTAATTTTTTCAACTTCAAGCTCAAATTACTAAAAATCTCGACGTCAATCAAAAGATCAAATCATCTAGAATCACCACAATCCCTTCAATATACTGGTAAAAGGTAATTTTCTTGCCTTGTGTTATTAAACTCTCCTTTTTCATTTCGGTTGAGTGGGAGACTAAT